>MU226877.1:1262143-1294062 GCA_018584345.1 Thuja plicata | reverse complement strand
ATATATATATTTTCCTAAATAATAAATTTCGAAAACAGAAGTTTTAAAGGACTTCTTCCCTTTTTTTTTGTCTTATTTTCTATTTTGTCTTTTGCTGGTGAAACTCTGTATTTTATTTTTAAATTCCAGGGAGTTCATTTTTGTTGAAAAACAATTTAATTTAATTTCCTAGGAGGGATTAAATATTTTTTTAAAGATTAATTTCTCTAAGGCAATATTTTACCTTTTTCCTATAGTTCCAACTATAGGATGTTTTAATTTTTTTTTCATTTTCTAGGAGATCTATAAGGATTTAATCAACAAAATTTTGACAGCACTTCCATACTAGGGTAATATTTATTTTCCTATAAACATTAAGGAGCTAGGTTACCAAAAACACCCTTTTTAACATTAAATTCATTCTAGAAACCCTAATACCCATTACATTTTTAATGCTATAAAATGAAACCCTTTGTGCCTACAAACACAGATCTGACATGCAAGCCTGAATTAAAACATGAAATTGATCTAAACATAATTTACCAATTGAAATCAATCAAACCCAAAGTAAACAAGCAAGGAATAACCAAACAATGGAATTCTTAGCTTTTCGGATGCACAGAAGACAGGGATCCGAAAACCAAAATTGACATGGACAAGACCCTACGTCAATAACTGTTAAGGAATGCACAATCCGAAATCCAAGCAAGGAGAATTCTCAAAATTATCCTCCAAAACCAAGCACACACCAAAGCTTCCAAAAATGCTCCCAAAAACCTGTTGTGAGAGAATGAGAGAAGAATCCCCTAATGAGGATCCATTTCCCCTAATCAAGCAAACCCTAATGCCAACACATCCAGTTAACTCCTAAAAGGACTCTCCAAAATTGGAAGAAAATAATAATTAATAATTAAAATATCTAATTACTTGCACAACTCAACTTTGACTCCTAAATTCAAGTTGAGATCTCTTGAGTTGAAAATACTTTTTCATCCAAATCTTGCACATGTAATTAATAAAATATTAATTTTAAATAACTTAAATATTTACATCACAATAATCCATGCAACTAAATATTTAATTATTTAACTAAGCATCAAAGCATATTCACTCTAATATTCAATTAATTATTTAATTAAATATTAATACTCAATAATTGCACTTTAATTAAATATAGGTATTTAATTTAATTTTCATTTAATTAAATACCCTATATTTAATAATTAACTGCAATAACATTCAATTGAATAAATAACATGATTTAACACCCACATAATCACATCAAGCACCTAAAACCGAAAATATGCAAAATCAAACATGATCAAGGAAAGGGATACATGAATTCCTATCAAGTATACGAATTCGGTCAGGGTAGTCAAGATACATACTTGTCCACTAACTAGGATAATTAGGTTTGGGATAGGATTTGGACCTGAAAACTATCTCCCCTCCCTTACCATTGAGATTAATGCGATAGGGCACGCTCACTCCTATCAATTCAGGGAAGACGTAGCCTGGTACCTGCAATCTTGTCATCACAAAGACGAACATACATGCATATATCATATGGCAAACAATGGTTGAGACTAGGTTATCATGTGGATCTCACCGAAGCAAGTAACTACGACTCTGTCCCATACCATACCAAGCACATCACACAGTAATGAAAACATACAACAATCCATGTGCATATAAATCTAAGGTCAGTATTGTCAGAAACCATAACCGAAATGAAATCCTAACATATACATAAGCATCATAAAATAACCATAAATCACATATACACCAATGATATAACATACTAACAATGGATCAATAACATACTGAAATGTAACACATAATATCATCTAAACCATCTGATAAAATCAACACATACATCCAAAATGCCTAAAAGAGTTTGGCATCCACAAACTGAAAAGCAACCTAGGAGGTGGGTATTATAGGATCAAGCTTTGTTTTGGAGATGATTCTCAAAATCTTAATCTATTAGGTATCTGAGCAATCTAACTTAGAGCCATGAGGATCAAGCTTCATTCTGGAGATGATCCTCAAAATCTTAATCTATTAGGTATCTGAGAAATCTAACTTAGATCCCTGAGGATCAAGCTTCGTTCTTGGTGCAGAGCACCCTAGGGTTTCTCACTCCAAGCCCTAGCAGTTTAACAGAGTGATCATGGCGCAGATCACAATTTTCCAAAACCCTAATAGCTTCTTAACTCCTAGCGCAAAAGCAGGAGTGAAAATCAAAAAGACCTACGAAGTTACGGTGACTGTCTAGCGGGAACCAGTTATATTATGTTTATCGCACAGTCGCAAGTTGATGGGCGGTTAGTTTGAAACTGGTGCGATGGTGCAATAATATTCTATCGCAAAGTCACAGGGTAACCGACAATTGCTTCCTAAGGGTCGCGACAATGCGATGACCGTCTATCACACAGTCGCCGATCAACCAGCGGTTAAGTTCATAAGTGTGCGAGTGAGAGACAACCTATGCATCGGATGATTGCAGAGTAATAGACAGTTAAGTTTATAAGTGTGCCAGAGCGCGATGAGAGCTCATTGCACAGTCACAGACTAATCGGCAGATCATGTCAGAGTGTTGCAGGTATGCAATTACAATGCATCGCACAGTCGCAAGGGAAAACATCATCTTGGTTCAAAGCAGTGCGAGCGAGCGACTACAACACATCGCAGGGTCGCAGATGATTCAGCAGCTTGTCTATAAGAGGTGCGAGAGTGCGAAAAATAGTGTATCACACAGTCACAGAGTAATGGATAGTTAGTGTTATGAGTGTGCGAGAACATGATGACAATGCATCGTCGGGTCACAGAGAAATTGACAGCCAGTGGTTTAGTGGTGCAAGCACGCAACAAAAATGCAGTGCAAGGTCGCAGAGGAATAGGTAGCTCAGTTGGAAGTGCTACGAGTGCGTGACAACAAGGTATCGCAAGGTCACAAGGTGAAGCATACATAGGTAATAAGACTCGTGACAGTGCGATTAACATTTGAGAGAAAGAATTGCGATTCCACGACCAGGAGAATAATGAACTAGGTTGACACGTCAGAAAAGGAAGTTGAAAAGTCACTCACGACAAAAGAAGAAGAATCATACAGAGGAAGATATGTGCACATGTCGATACTTAATCTGATGAAGACAGCGATGACAGTTGCAGAGGAAAAGGAAGCACCGAAGTAGTTAGAATCCTCAGGAAGATAGGTAACTGAAAAACGGTTACAATTCAAGAAGAAGCCTATACTTATAATCAGGAAAAACCCATGGAGGGGTTGTTTTTGGAGAATTTTGGAGATTGAACAGACTAGCAGAGAAGATTTCAATTCACATTGTAATTTTCTAGTTTTCAATAAAGAATAGTTTTCCTGTGTTTTCTGTGTGTGCTTCTATTGTGTGCAGACTTCTGTAGAGTAGGATTCTGAATTCAATCAGTCTCATGGATGCTTTTTGACTCTTGTAATCCATCCTATGGAGTGTGACCATCAAGAAGCATCCTTCATGTATTTTTATTCTATTTTTGTGTTTGTGTTGGAGAAGAGGCTAGTCAGAATTGTAAACAAGTCCTAGGTGAGCTAAATGGTTCGGCTAGAGAACTTGTAGGAGAGAGAGATAGAAGGAGAAAGGTGCATGACTGACTGTATTCAGTCATGAAGAGAAAGATAAGGTGAAGAGTGGAATATTTCGGTGGCTAGGAAACCTAGGAGAGAGGGAGTGAAGAAGTCCTTCTGGTTAGGGTCTGAGAGTAACCCTAAGAGACTCAAGTGTGAGTCTAGAGGATCCTAAAGTGAATAGGGTCCCAGGTAAGATTCCTAGAAGAGAGTAGGATTCTAGGAGAGAAAGGTGACCTCCCCATCAGTTCTGGAGATGATTCTCAAAATATCAATCTATTAGGTATCTAAGCAATCTAACTTAGATCTCAGAGGATCAAGCTTCATTCTGTAGATGATCCTCAAAATCTTAATCTATTAGGTATCGGGGCAATCTTACCTGGATTCTGAGGATCAAGCTTCATTCTGGAGATGACCCTCAAAAACTCTACTTGACCGGTGTCTTGGAAATCTAACCTAGACTTTGGAGAGTTAAGCTCTATCCTGGAGATGGCTCTAAAATCTTTGTCAATCAATCTTTGCATCATCAATTTTCAAAATATATTCTTCTGTGCTTCAGATATCAAACTATTCTTTGAATCAATGCGCTACTTGCACATCAATTCAAAGAGGAGAAAAATGTAACACCCCAAAATTGGCATCATTCAACCCTTACCATTTTTGTTGTATTTATCATTCTTCTGGATGATCAAAGTCCTCTTGTACTAGGAAATTCTGAGTTTTGACTGACTATACTCGACCTAAGTGTCAAATGTAGAAAATGCTAAATCTGCATTAATCATACATTATATTTAATTCCTAAATATCAATTATAATTAGCTAAACAAACCCTATGATCGAATAAATTTAATTATAAAGTCCTAGCACTTTAATTAACTTAAATTCACCCCTTTTAGCTAAAACACATAAAAAGGAATTAAATAATATTTAATTATTAAATAAATATCCTCATTTCAATAATTGAATTTAATTATTCAGATAATTGAGAAAATACTTTTATGAGGTCATATTCTATTTATTTAATTAAATATTCTCTCAAAAATATTCTCTCTGTTCAGAAATAGAAAGTCTGAATTAACTGCGCTTTAAAAGAGAAAGAAAGCAATTAAAATCAAAAGAAGACAATACAAATCAAAAGAAAATAGTTAAAATCAAAAGAAAGCAGTTTTATCTATTTCTTTAAAAGAAAGCTTGCCAATCTGAACTGGCTTTTCTACCTGTTTTATTTCAAAAAGGAAACTTTCTATTCTGAGCAGACTCTTAGTCTATAAAAGAACTCCCATTTATCATTCAAGAATATGCATTTTAAGAATAACAAATTTATGCTCATTTTAGTTCATAATCTCATTTCAATTAAGCTCATTTGAAATAGAATAGCTTCATTTTCTTAGATTAATCTCATATTTCAAATCATGGCATATTATAAATTCATTTAGATTAATCTTGCATCTTTCATGTTTTTAAGATTAATCTTGCATTGCATTACATCACATTCATGGAGAAAAATCCTTCATTCTTAGATTGGTCAATGGTTGTGAGACTCTCATTCTAAGAGCTATTCAAAACCCCATCTAGATAGAAGGCAATAGGTCGAATCATACAAGCATGCAAGATGAATAACTCATATTCACTTCTGTATGTGGCTGATGAATAAGGACTATGTTGAAGTGTATTGTTAAATAAGAAGGCCATATTTAGCATATACAATATGCAGTATCAATGGATCTCCAATTCTCTCCCTTAAATGGATGTTTCTTTGAATCTTTCTCTAATGTTTTCTCCCCCTTTGACTATTCCTCTCCTTGATGGATATTTCTCTTCTCTACCTTTGGATGATCAAGATAGACATTTCATATGGATATATTCATTTAGTTCATCTCTCCATTTGACAACAATGCCAAACAAAAATATATATCTCTCCCTAATATATTCCTTGAATTTCCTCTCCATCAACCATATAATAACTCTGGTATTCGGTACAAATAAGTACCTTTCTATGTACTGATATATCATTGCAGTCCATATCTTTCTTGCATCAACATGATTGATCTTCTGATAATGTGTAGGTTGATGCAGCCTCCAAGTCAACTTAGTGACTAGTAGACAAGGGTCTAACCCCTAGTGTCTTCCTCAGGTACTCAAATGTATCTTTTGGTAGTGGCTTTGTGAATATGGCTGCTAATTTTTCTTTAGATTGCACATATTCCATTATCACTACTTTCTCTTGTACTTGTTCCCTTAAATAATGATACTTAATAGCAATATGCTTTGTCTTAGCATGCATGACATCGCTCTATGAAATGTCTGTTACACTTTTATTATCAAAATAGATAATTAATGGTTCTTGATACCTTTAAGTAATTGCTTGATCCATGCAATGTTAGATAAATTTGTAGCAACAACCACATATTCTGCTTCTACAGTTGATTGTGAGAGGCATCCTTTATTTTTACTTATCCATGTGACAAGTCTGTCACCCATAAAGAATGCTCCTCCTATTGTGCTCTTTCTATCATCTATGTTTCCAGCCCAATCAACATCTGTATAGACTTGAAGGTCAAATTTTCCTTTTTTATTATACCACAGACCATAGTCTTCAGTATTCTTTAGATATCTCAGAATTATTTTGACAACACTCATATGTGATTCCTTGGGATTAGCAGAGAATCTTGCAACTATTCCAACTGCATGTGCTATATCTGGTCTAGTATGTACAAAATACATGATTTTTCCAATCATAGATCTATATAAGGTCTTATTTACCTCTCTTGACTTATTTTCCTTTGTTAGTTTGCATCTGGTTGTCATAGGTGTTCCCACTGGCTTGGAGTCGTCCATCTTGAATATCTTCAAAATTTCCTTGATGTATTTGGAGTGACTGATTTAGATGGTTGCATCTTGTTGAAGAATCTATAGACCAAGAAAAAAATTGATCTCCATGAACATTGACATCTCAAAATCTTTGCTCATCTCATCAGGAAATTATTTGCATAACATATCATTACCTCCAAATTTGATATCATCAACAAACATCTCAGCAATTAGAATGGTATCATCAGTATCTTCTTTTAAATACAAATTACTTTTATCACTTGTTCTTACAAATCCAATTCTTATGAGATAGGAGTGAAGTCTTTCATACCATGCTCTCAGTGTTTGTTTCAATCCATACAAGGCTTTGTGTAGTCTACAAGCCATGTTTCTCATGTTAGGATCAACAAACCCTTTTGGTTTCTCAACGTATACCTCTTCTTCTACTATTCCATTTAGGAATGCAGACTTGACATCCACTTGGTATACCTTGAATCCTTTGTAAGAAGCATAAGCAAGTAGAATTCTGACTCCTTCTAGTCTAGCAACAGATGCAAAGGTTTATCCATAGTCAATACCTTCCTCTTATGCATACCCTTTGCATGGTAATCTTGCTCTTTTCCTTGTGACTTATCCATTCTCATTCATTTTGTTTTTGAATATCCATTTGGTACTAATGACATTTTTTTCATTCGGTCTAGGTACTAATGTCCATATTTTTTTCTTTTCAATTTTCTCAATTTCTTCATTCCAGCACTGACCCATTCTTGATTCTCAAGTGCAGTATTGACAGACTTAGGCTTAAAGTCACAAATCAAACATACAATGTTCACTGAATTACTTCTTGTTCTCATTCCAACCTTTTTGTCTCCTATGATCTGCATTTGTAGATGGTGTCTTCTGACATACTTGGAAAGTACTGGTTCAGATCTTTGTTCATCATTTTGATCATGATCTTGACCTTCATTTTGATTTTTGGTGTTTGCAGCTTGATACAGCTTGATACTCGAGTGCATTGTTATGTCGCTCGGTAGCGATACACTATTGCTCAAGTAGAGTGTTAGGTTCTTCACTGTACTCAAACATGTTGTAGTCTTCTAGTTCCTTTCTGATTTCCTCATCATTTTTCTTATCATATTCATTCACTTTGACATTTACACTTTAAATTATTTTGGTAGAGGATTTGTTAAGACATTTATAAGCCTTGCTTTTGACAGAATAACCTAGAAATATTCCTTCATCACCTTTGGATTCTAGGTTCCCATTTCTATCATCTTTTAAAATATAACATTGAATTCCAAAAATTCTAAAGTAACTTACATTGGGTGTGTATGCATACAATAGCTCATAAGGTGTCTTATTGGTGTCTTTCTTCAATTGAACTTTGTTTAATGTATAGACAATAGTACTAACAACTTCTCTCTAGAATGTTTGTGTGATGCCTTTCTCAATCATCAGTATTTTGCCACAATCAATGATTGATCTATTCGTTCTCTTAGCAATCCCATTAAGCTGTGGTGTTCTCAATGCAAAAACTTGTCTTTTAATTCTATGCTCATTACAAAAGTTAGTGCACTCATGAGAAATAAATTCTCCTCCTCTATCTGATCTTAGACATTTTCATTCATTTCCACTTTATTTTTTAATTATAGCTTTATACCCTTTAAACATCTTGAATGCTTCTGATTTCTCTTTTAAGAACATAACAGTCATCATTCTAGAATAAGCATCAACAAAGAGAATGAAGTATCTATAACCATAGTAGCTCTTTGTTCTCATTGGTCCACATAGGTTAGTATGGACTAATTCTAGAATAGAATTAGATGTGTATGTTTTTCTCTTGAAACTAGACTTTATCATTTTACCTTTTTGACAATTCTTACACATGACATGGTCAGGCTTTGACATGCTCGGTAAGCCTTAAATACTTTCCTTTTATTGCTTATCCTAACCATGTTGTCAAAATTCACATGACATAACCTTTTATGCCACAAACAAATGCCTTTGTTTCTAGCCAATAAACAACTAGTCTTAATATCATCAAGATAGAATAAGTTTCCTTTTTCTTATTCACCAGTACCGATCAAACTTCGTGATTCATTATAGATCTTTTTCTTTTTTTTTTCTCAAATGAAACTTAGTGTCCTATGTTATTCAACTGTGAAACACTCAATAGATTATAGTTAAGTCCTTTCACCCAATATGCATTTTCAATTCTGATCAGATTATTCAACATTATGGTTCCTTTACCCTCAACTAGACAAGGTGAGTCATTACCCATTCTTACTAATCCACCATTATAATATTCAAAATTTTCAAACTTTTCCCTATCTCCAGTCATGTGGTGAGTACAAACACTATCAATAATCTAGACATCATTTTTACTAACCTTAGATATGAGTGCAGTTTCAACATACCTTTCTTCTTTGTCTGAATCATCCTTCATAGCAACAAATACCACCTCAATATCTTCATCAGATTCAGTTTCAGTTTCTCATCTTTGTTCTCATTTAGGTAACAAGCCTTCTTTTCTTTTTCTATGTAGTCTATGTTATCTCTTCTGTCAGATTTTCGGTTGCTTCGTTAATCTCTGTCATCACCTCTGTCAAACTTCTTTTCATAAGGTTTGTTATTGCTTCTGACATCTTTTATTTTGTTAGGGAATCTAGATGAAAAGTGTCCAATCTCTTTAGAATTAAAGCATACCAATTGTAATTTACCTTTGTATCTACATTTTCCTCTCTGCAATCATCTAGCCATTAGTTCTTCAATCTCATCAAGTTCTTGTTCATCACTTTCACTTTCATTATCATTTCTAATAGTGCATTTATGACTTGATTTACTTATTTTCAAAGAAGATTTGAATGAAGACTCAATAGTTGGTAAGACACTGTTGTCAATGTTATTCATCTCAAATGAAATAAGTCTACCAATCAAACTATCTAGAGTAACATTGTTATTTGCTACTGCTCTCATTTCTTGTAAAGAAGATACTCTAATAGCATAAACATGCAGGAAGGTTCTGAGAATTTTACTTACCATTGTTACTTCTTCAAGTACACCTCCTACTCCTCGGATATCATTTACAACCTCTTTGATTCTGATACTCTATTGAGTGATGTTTTCTCCTTGTTTCATTCAAAGGTCATCAAACTTTCCTCTTAGGCTTTTATCTTTAGCTCTCAACACATTTTTATCTCCTCCATGTACTAGCTTGAGTTTGTCCCACATTTTCTTTGCAGTGGTGCATGATTTGACATCTTCAAATTCAACATCAGAGAGTGAGGAAGCAAGTTCTATCATCATAGAATTGTGTTCATTCTTTTCTCTTAATTGATCAACTGTCAGAGTTCCAGTAGGTAAAACAAATTCAGTATCCAAGTACGATGTGACATCATTTCCAATACCTGATAGGTGGAGTCTTATTCTTCTTTTCCATGATGCAAAGTTGTCCTCGTTCAACTTAGGCACATCCATTTTTCTCATCTTGTGATCTTTAGCATGAGTCTTGAAACTCTCTTCTAAGCACAAAAGCTCTGATACCAATGTTAGAAGAAATGAGAGGGGGGGGGGGGNGGTGTATCAATGGCTTCAAAAATTAATCCAATAATCCAACCAAAACTTTATACCACAAATATAAAACCTCTAGTTATCTTCAGTCCTACAAGATGTATGCCTTGTGTAAATATAACATATATATACTTCTCGGTGATTATAATATCTATCCTTTTCTTAAGCTTTACCGAATAGCAATCTATCTTTTCTTAGCCTTTACCGAAATACAGTAAATAACTTAGTGTTTATTGATCAATCCTATTTTAGTAATGTGTAAAGAAAAAAATCAAAGAAATGAACCATATACATATTTGACACATGGATTTTTAACGTGTAAACCTTGTTAAGGGAAAAACCACTAGGGACCGGTAACCCAAAATTTTCACTCTTCTGAAGTGAGCTCGGTGAACAGCCAACCCAGTTAAAGGTTAAAAACACATTGTTAAGTGCGACCTTGTTAGAGGATTTAAAACTAACATTTTATCACTTGACCTAGCATTCACTATGTTGTCAACATGAAAACCTTTTGATACTCCTTGGGATGTATCTCAATATATTAAGGATGGTTAAATCCCACTCTGTTAAGAGATTTTCTGAATGAATGGTTAAACTGAAACAATAAATGATATGTTCATTAATACAACTTTGGATTGCATATTTTCTGATCTATTATAAGTACATAATACCTCTCTATCCAATGTTCTTTTAAATTCATTTTCTCCACTTCTTTCTTCTTGGTGAATGTTCTTGCTTCTCTGTTACTCGGTGTCTACAAAATTCTTGGCTCTGTCCTTAAGCCTGTATGAGAAGATTTGTATGAAGAATTCTATCTTCACCAGAATTATATTTAGCATTCCTCTCTTCATAATGAATCACTTGTCTCTTTATATAGACATGATTTCACTATTCTTTTGTCTTTCTTGTTTACTTCGTTGATCACTTGTTGATCTGTAAAGCTCACCATGCTTGCTTTAGTTTTATTCCATAAATCTCTCCTTGTTTTCTGGAATAAAACATGCTTTAAATATCCTTCTTACATTTATATTTTAACTAATCGATAGAAATAAAGAAAAAAATAGTTAACTCTAAATATAGCTCCTACCATCTAAGTTGTTTTGTCGTATTCTAACTTTAGTTCCTGTTGGTCAACACTTTAGTTGTGCTCAGTGACTACTGCAAATAGCTCAGGCATCAACTTTAGTTCTATTCAGTGATGACTATAGTTAGATCAGTAATGCTTGCTCGAGTATCACTTGCTCGGGTAGCACTATCCATCGGTTAATACTGTGACCTTTTGTGCTTGAGGTTCACTGTTCGTCAAGGTTTACTCTCACTCAGTGTATATGATTACTGATGACAAAAACTTTGTCTCTTCAAATCTTTAAGTGTTGTGACAATATGTGTATGAGCAATCATACCATATCGAGTTGACATCAATGACAATATAATATATTAATTGATTTAATGTCTTGCATTAAATTTCTACATCTCGGTGATCGTCAACTTTGTCATCTTCAAAAGTTCAATCAGTTATAGTTTAACAGGTTTGAAAACTATTACTTGATCTTTAAGAAGCCTATCATTGCAAAGATAAAGACCCTAGGAACCCCCAAATGCACCATAGGCTCCAATTGCATAAAATGAATGAAAATAACTACCCACTTCTTCTAGCACCTTGATTCAACTTCAAAAATCATTCCTCACTTTATCCAACTAGTCACACTCCCCTACAATGGATATGACAGCCCAATATGCTCTTAAGTCTAAATAGGACTAGTAGTCCTAGTAGCCCTATTTTCCCTGATTTTTGGATTTTTTGCCCAAAATTCTCATAAAAATCCAAAATTTAATGGTATATTAAAATACCCTTTTTGATCCCCCTAAACATATATTAAACTCAGGTGTTTTTCTTTTGGATAATCAACCCCAAATACTGCTGCTCCAAGCTTCCTTCCTAGGCCTAATTGACCCACTTTACAAAGAAACTATATAAAGTACTTACTCCCAAACTCTATTCTTTTCAAGAATCTTTATATATATCCTAAATGTAAGGATTATGTACTTTTTTTGGCCAAAATCCCTCTGGAAACACCCAAACTACAAGACCCTCACCAATTCAAGCCTACAACTAGGGATTTCTAAAATGCAAGCCAAAAATCACTTCTAGACCCAAACATTAGATCTTACACCATGTAATTGATATGGACAATAAACTTAAAAAATAAAAACATACCCTTATGGAGCCCAATCTTTGGCTACTATAGTCATGGCTTATTTTCTATGCACCCTTAAACCTGCAACTTCATCTTTGTTGGTGATCACCCTGCAAATTCCAATTGATCCCACATATTTAAGATTAATAACATATTATACAACCCTTGGATCCATCCCTATGCTACTGAGACAAAATAAAGTAGAGGGATCCCTTATTGCATTCCTCCAATTAAAAGGAAAAACAACCTTGTCACAAGACAATCACCCAATTGGATCTAAAACTATTAGGAAAAAAACATTATAAATGTCATGATATGGTCGAATCCAAGAGAAAAGCTAGGTTGTGAGACAGTTCATGATCTTAAATCTCATACAAAACTGACTGTCATGAGGTTACTATAGTAAGGTGACAGTCATAGAAGTTTAGAGATCTTGTTTTGTCTCTACTAATTTGTTCCTATGATGAATGGATGGATAGATCAGTTGGATCGTATGAGTTTATTGGTGTTCCAAGTTGGTCTACATTAGAAACTACAACTGGGCTAATAGGTTTAATAGACCTTGGGGACACTTTTCTATGGGGTGGTCACTGATGTTCTTTATATCTCCATGGGTAGAATGGGGTTGTACCTAGGGTTCACCTGGCCAATGAGAGCTAATGGAACAAACTATTTAGTCCTAGTAAGAATGGTTTGAAAGATGCGCCATTGAGAAATTTTCAACTGAGCAACAATGCAAATTTTTGCACCAATAGATCTATTGGGTTTCCAAATGGAATCCAAGTGGAATATCCTAAAACTATGCAACATACTTTTAGGCCTTCCCAAGATGGTCCTTGTGCACTTCTCATATCTCTAATATATCTCATGAGGTATGAGATATCACTCTCCAAAACTCGTTGTCCAATTTGGCTTAGTGAACCTTGGGAACACTTCAGTCTGACATTCGTCAAAATGTTCTTTATTCTAAGCAAGAAAAAATGGTCTCTCCTAGTGTTTACCTAGACAACCATAGCCAATGGAGCTGACAGTTTGGTCCCATGATGAAGAATTTGAAAGATGCACCATTGAGAAACTTTGAACTGAGTAATAATGCAACTTTTTTCACCACCCGAGATTGGATCGCCAAATGGAATCCAAGTGGAATATCCTAGAACTGATCTATGTGTGTAGACCTTCCCAAGATGGTCATTGTGCACTTCACATATATCTAATATCTCTCACGAGGTGCAAGATATTGCTCTCCAAAAATTTATGTCCAATATCACTTAGTACACCTTGGGAACACTTCAGTATGACATGAGTTAAAATGTTCTTGATGCTATGCGAGTGAAAACAATTTTCCACTAGCATGTACCATGGCAACCCAAACTTATGGAGCTGATGGTTTGGTCCCATGACTAACGGTTTGAAAGATGCACCATTGAGAAACTTTCAATTGAGCAACAATGCAACTTTTTTCACCAACCGAGATCGAATCGCCAAATGCAATCCAAGTGGAATATCCCAGAACTGAGCTACATTCTTTTAGGCCTTCCTAAGATGGTCCTTGTGTACTACATAGATCTCTGATATCTATCACGAGGTCCTAGATATCTCTCTCCAAAAACCACTTCCCTATTTTGCTTTGTATGCCTTGGGAACACTTTGGTCTGACATGCATTGGAATGTTTTTTATGCTATGCGAGCTAAAAAGGTCTCCCCTAGCATTTACCCAGCCAACCAGAGTCGATGGAGCTAACAGTTTGGCTCCAAGATGAATGGTTCTTGATGTTCTCAAATTGTACCTTACCAAATCCTCTGGACCTCTTATTCATTCTATCCTTTTTAATCTCACTGTCGAAAATGTTTCCCTTACCTATAATACCCTCTAGGTACTCCACCAGTTCTATTGCAATGACTGTTAGTGGTATGTTTTAAATTTTAACTATGAAACTAATCATGATTAAGCCAGTCAACACTCTACTAAAATTCAATTATTTTTTAATATTCAACCACCTTTCCCAACAACCCCAAAAATCAATCTTTTTACGTGTTTTGACAGCCCAACTCCATTACCATACACAACACATGTTTCATGCCCTCAAAACCACGCAAGCACATTTTATAACATCCCAAACTTATCAACTAGTAATATATATTTTCCATATACATGCAAAACCATGAACCACATTTCTTGGATACCATTAAAGATCACCTAACATAATATTTTATATATCCATCTATTCCATTACAAAGACAACAATTGATATTATACTTTATATACCCAGTCAACCACGTCATAGGTCCCACATCCCTTAACCCAACTTGTAATCCCACTTGAGCTACTTAGCACTACATTGTTTTGATACTATGTGAGATTCATAGGTGAATGATTGATCCCACACTTGTACAAACAAACCACAATATAAATAAAATACTTTACTAACTTGAACACATTCAACAAAGGCTTTTAATTTTTGTTCAAGAATATATAAGACATCTTATATTCTTGAGAAGTAGAATTATATAAGATAATTTATTATTTCATTCTTATGTACTTAATTTTGTTCTATTATGAGCCACAAGTCTTTTATCTAACAAAATTAAATGGTCTAAACTCGCCTTCAGTAATTTGAATCTTTGCATATGACTTTTTATATCTCATGCCATAATTTTTTTAACCAAGTCAAATATTTGCATTCTTGCATGTATTTCATCATTATACAAGCTTGACTGTACACACCACCTTTCATACAAATACATTTTATATCATTGATACAACCATATTCTGAATAAATATATCAATGTTACCAAAAGTCTGAGATACAAAATTACTCAAAATCTTAGAAACACAACTATATATCAAAAATAAGTGTGTGATTTCCGCTCCTAAAGTGTATAAGTTTAACAAATGGCACTCGATGACATCTACAATCCAATCCCTACATTTGGAAGTCACAAGAAAATTTAATAGAGAAAATAAGAAGTTTTTAGGTTGATGAAAAGATTATGATTACATAAGTAACTAAATGAATCAAAGATCATGAATAACCAATGCATAGTGAATTTTACCAACATTTTTAATGGGTTAATCAAATTCACACCTCAATCTTCTATATCTATCATATATGTATCCAACTACACTTACAATCCACATACAAAACTAAGTTTATTGGCTCAAACAATTGAAGAAGAAACCCACAATTAATGTATTGAATGTAAGTGGAATGAACATGGAAAACCTTGTAGTGAGTTGCACTAACCTATTGAAGTGTGCCTGAAGGGTCATCTCTCTGCTTGAGGGTATTCAATATTTCTTCATGATCAACAATACCAATAGTCCAAAGTTATTTTGTCTTTGGTTTTCTTTGATGTTTCAACAACTTAACATTGGCTGTTATAGCAAGGTGTGAATACATGAGAATGGTTTTGTGCTTCTCATAGTCTTCAAATACATGAATGTCATTGTTTATAATCATGTATGTGTGCAAACATGTTCCTTCCACAACATATAAACATGTTAGATATGTGAATATATCATCAGCTATCATCGATTGTGCAATTTTCTTCTTTCCTTGTACATAGTGTGCTAGCCAGTAATCCAATCTCTCATCATTCCCCTATGGTGCAACCAATGCAAAACA
Source organism: Thuja plicata (assembly GCA_018584345.1). Classification (NCBI taxonomy): domain Eukaryota; kingdom Viridiplantae; phylum Streptophyta; class Pinopsida; order Cupressales; family Cupressaceae; genus Thuja; species Thuja plicata. Next base: position 1,278,256 of record MU226877.1, on the reverse strand, counting down.
TGTCCTGGCTATAGAAGATTTGAAAGATATTCATAGTCAAGTGAACAATCCATGTCATCATTTATTATAGAGAATGTGATAGATAAATGAGTTAGATAATGTGGAACCCATGTATTGACCCACTCACTTGACTCACACTGATCCCAATCACATTGAAGAAACCTCGAAAAAAAAACAAGCCAACTCTCGTGTCCAAATGGTCCATGTACTAGCATCTAAGCTTCAAAATGAATGCATTTTTGAAGAATCTTTCATTATTTGACAATCCATCCTATCTCCTATTGTGCCCAACTAAACCAACTAGAATAATCTCCTTATTCCTAAATTAAGAGTCTCCCTCATGACAATGTTGAAGTACAACAAGAAATAATAAAAGGCGCATCAAGGAGTTCTGCACCTAAAATCCTCAATTGCTCCTTAACTAGAGCTCTCTTTACACATGCACCCGATCCATCATGCTCCCCTTTTCCTATTCTGGCCTAAAAAAAAATCCAAATATGAGGTACACCTCTCTCTACATACATTCTACATAACCAATAAAACATATGACCATTTTTGAATTGACTTGTGCAGTTTTCTGACTAAATGAGATGTATATCCATAGAAATATAATTTTCCCATGCCCACTCAAAATAATTCTCAAAGAAATGTTTAACATACTAGTGAGAGTGAGATCTATTATCGCTCATATAAAAATGGTATTCTCTGGTTATCTTCTGGTCATCTTTTGTACTATTAGGGGAATGTCTATATGTTATGTGCACAAAAATAACAACCTGAATAGAATTGTAGTATTGATCTTGCAACTCATTTTGGGGCTGCAATGTATAGCTCTCTACAAATTCAATGACTGATATAAAGTGCCAATTGGGAAAGTATCCTTACACATCATGAATTGTTGAACCAACCACTAAGACCTATAACCATGCCTTGCATACTTGTAAAAAATATTCTTCTTGAAATCTAAAATAAAATCAGCTACATTGCATTCTTTTGTAATCAACTGACATCTAGAGCCTTCACCTCCACTCTTCAATGTATATTTAACAATTTCATATACCTTTTTTTGGACAATTGTCTTTCCAAAATCATCTTCACAGCCCTCAAGAAAACATGAAGCAAACTTCACTAACCCACCACACTTTGAGCACTTGCCATTTAAGAAATCTTGTCTATAAAAGAAACATCCATCATCTCTAGGACATAAAAAATGATCTACCAAGTCTCTTGATTATTTTGGAAAAGCACTTACACCACACTCCTCTAAAATTTCACCAGTATGCAAAGTAGAATGAAGGGATCATAATAGTTCATGGTGCATTGAAAACTCCACAAGATATTTGCAACAATAAGTATATTTGCAAGAGGTACAAAAAATGGCTTGAATGCTTCAAAAGCTCTTTGTAATATTTGAAATGTTGGATGTGTCTCACAAATATTTTTGAACACCATTGTTTGACTCACCTCCAAATAATGTTTGGGATTCGGAGTGCAGTCTTAAATGCCAATTCTCAACTTCAAGACATCCTTCACATTTGGTGACACTCTTGAGTTAAATTTCCAAAATAGTTTAATTTGATCCTTCACACCATTTTCCAACTTCTTATCACAACATGGAAGTCTCCCACCATAATCCCATGTATCATTTTGAAGAGGATCATCAAGTCTTTCTCTTCTTGCAAGTGCTTTATCAAAAGTTTAATGATTTAGGTTCAAGTCAACACAAGTTTGTCTCATCAAATGAGCCTTTCTCAAATGATGACTTACTAAGGAGTTTGCAATAACCCTCCTCGAGGCTCTCTTGGATTTTTCCTTGGTAGTCTTTCCAATGGAATTGAGAGCACTAAAACATATTTCTCACAATAATAGCATTCCTCTCCTTTTTCTTGTTCACACCAATCTTCAATTTGACTAGTATATGTCTCATCTTCTGCATCTTTAAGAACTGCACAAACATTTTACATTTCTTGACCAATGTCTTGTGGCTATGAAATTGATCAAGAAGTTTAGAAACCCACAAGCAAACAATACTTTGTGATCTCTTTCCATCGAAATTGATCATTATGTTCTCATCAATTTCAAGTAACCATTTCAAATGTTATTCTTGAAGGTCTCAAATTTATAGTTTGTCTTTCTTCCTCCCAAGGGACTTCATTTCTTATATAATTTGGAGATGTGTAACGTTGATTTTCTTCTTGTACACCATTACCATTGTCAATTCCTTCATATTCAATGAGTGGATTTTTGTTTCCAATGTCCACACTTCCATTGTCCACATCTCCATGTTCATTTTCAAATCCTACATTTTCATCTTCAATCCATACATTCTCATTTTCAATATTATTGTTATAAATCATTTAAAATTCATGCTCTTCTTCACTTGAAACCACATTTAAGGGTGAGCCTATGCCCTCATCTTCATCAATATTTAACATACCTTGTCTCTTGTCCCAATAAGCAACCCTATCCATTTCTCTATACACTTCAATCTCTTATTTGTGAGCTTCCTCTTCCGTTTATGCTTTTGACAACTACTACTCGCCATGGTGAGACCAAAAAGGTGATGCAAAACCTTTGATAATAGAGAAATTCCAACAAAAAGGGTGGAAAAAGTAGCTTTTTTGTCTTAAATAGATGCAATCCTATAAAATTATCTACAAAAATGTGGTTCTCGAATTGAGGGACCTAGAGAATCATTTTTTATTCTTCTTTTAGATACCAGTAAAACAAATTGGATATCCAATAATATAGAATCTCTCTCTCTCTCTCTCTCTCTCTCTCTCTCTCTCTCTCTCTCCTAGGTATTATTGTTATAATATAGATATTAATAAACATAATACTAATATTATACTATTATACAATAGTAATATAAATAATAATGATATAATACTAATTTATATTTAGTACAATAATAATGTATATAACATAATACAATACTAATATAAATAATAATAATATATTAATACTAATATTACTAAATATCATACTAATATTAATATAATATAATACTACTATTATGCAACAATAATATAAATAATTATATAATACTAATTTATTAATACTAATACTACTATCATCTAATATAAATATATAATATTAATATTATAAAATCAAAATTTAAAATAGCATTGAAATTGAAATGTTGAAATTGGGTGGGACATATCGCATATCTGATATTTCACATATCCAATATTATCGGATATCTGATATTATTTTTGATATCTGATTAGCCTTGGTATTTTCCTTGGGCTTTGTCTTTGAAATGACAAATGTGGATGGTCAACCCAAAAGACATGTTCACCGTATATCCTCTGATCTCCAAACTTTGACCATGTAGCTGATTGACTAGTTAGTATAATACCTTTGTAACTAAGGATTGGACATCATTTTTATAGTGACTCCATGACAAAACAATGCCAAATATCATACTAAAAATAACATACTTAACTCATTGAATTATTAGCTAGGGATGTAAGATTGAAATGATGTCTGCAAGGTATATGCTCTAATCCATCTTAGGTGTCATCATTACTTATGTAATGAAAATGTTGAAGGAAATACTAAGTTAGGAAGCGGAACAACAATTTAATCTAGAGCTTTGGAAACATGCCATAAACAGTAAACTTAATCTTTACTTATGCTATAGGAAATAACCAATAGTTATGTTACCGAATGACTCTAGGAGAAACATATTTCTAAATACTTCAATGAAACTTAAAACTAACTCCTACTTAACTATGAACTAAGTTCACCTTCCACGTGGGCCCCCATGGAAGAGTGAATGAATAAAAACTCAGAGATTAAGAACTGAAGATATCATTCATTCATTCATAAAGCATAAGTACAAAATGTAGCAACAAAATTGTAATTCTCTACTGCTGGATTACAAAAGGATTTCCTGCAAAAACTAGCTAACTCAGGAATCTAAAACCCCATCTTATTTAACAACTTAAAATAGAACTCCCTAAAACTAGGATTCTCCAACGTCAGGAATATGATAATTTTCAAGATACAAGAACAACATCATTTAATGTTGAGTAAGTTGCGTTCACTTGCACATAAATCTAGGAATTCATGACTACTGAATTTACTCCACAATGGCTGCTAACCGCATTCACATAGTCTACAACAATAACTGCTACTGACCAAAAGTGGTGGAATCATTATGAGTCCCAAAATAGTTATTCAACTTTATGGCACCACTTTGTTTTTTGATTCTGAATTCTTCTTTTCCCACTGACTCGCCATTTCCTGCAAGAGATTAGCGTGCACATACAAAAATCACAACACATATCCAAGATAAAAGTCATAAAAAAATTTCTACATTAGCTTTTTCTCTTATCACATGGCTACATAAAGAACTACCCAACTAATGCAAGAGGAAAAGATACAATATTTTATTCCACATAACGATGTAACATATATATATATATATATTCATTAAACTTAAAGTGCACACACACATATAGTAGTTTTAAAGTGTAAGGAGTCTGAATAAGTATATGAAAAAATCATTATGTTTCCAAGTCCTAACCATAAAAACATGTCAAATCATAAACCAAATAGGCCTTAAATTGGCCTCATCATTTCCCCCAGCTTTTCCTTGTTTTGGTCCTCTAGCAAACCTGAAATTATTTATGCTTGTTGTCATCCTGTAGTCTGGAGCTATTTTCTACCCAATACCTCCCTCTGCATAGCTCCAATAGAATCCTTTGGTTTCCCTGTGTTTCTCCCACCTCCTTACTTCCCCTGCCATATCATAGTAATTCAAGTTCTTTGAATTTTCCAATAAAGGGGAAATAAGAAAGGGCGAATGAAAGGTAAGTGGAATCGAGAAACTTTGTCCCACTCTTCCCAATGTGATATACCATGGAGCTCATCTATTTTCCATTTTGAAGCTAAGATGCGAATGTGGCTCCTTGTTCCTTAGTTCTTCAATCATGGTGATCTAATGCCACAGTATTGAGTTTGCAACCTCAGGCAACTCAGATTCATCCGTTTGAACATACTCATCAAAAGTTGCATTTTTGAGGGGATAAATAAATTTACTCCTTGAATCTAATTGAGAAATTCTCAGCTAGTCATAGTAATAATTTTTGGGATCTTTGGCTTCTGGTCTTAGGTAGAGAGGAATTTCTTCCTGTAATTCCCTATAAACTTTAGCTTGGGACTCCCAACTTATTTCATTTTGGATCCACAACATAAGAGCTCTTAACTAGATATCCCCAATATACAACAAGGGGTTCGAGTCCCTATCATTGTGTACTGCAAGATTATGGAGGAAAAGCTCACATAATTTATTTTTTATTGCTTCAGGAGATCTATGAAAAGCCCGAGAAAACTCAAGGGGCTCATATAATATTGGAGACCTATCTCTCATTATACAAGTCACTTGATAGTTTAAAAATTGTTCCTTAAGGAATATGGCATATACAGGAGATGGAGATCGACTGCTCATTAAACAGGTATAATTGATGTTACCTTAGTAAGCTTCGCATGAAGTTCCTCCACTTCCTCTTCCATTTCTAGGAGTTCTTGATATTTTCGGTCAATAACTTGATTCAAATATTTCTTCTGCAGTCTCCATTGTTCTCTTTCCATAACTAACTAGTTATATAGCTGAAAAATAATAGAAAATAATCTCACAGGACAAGAAGCACTTGACAGAGTATTTGCACTAGGGTATTCCGTGGCTTATTTTTGAACAACTAAATTATCATTGCCTGGATGCTTATCCTTTGTGGGGTCTGTCCAAATTATCATAGACCTCTCAAAATTACCACACTACTGAGTAGCTGTGGCTAGTGCATCCAATCCCTAATTTAATATATGTTCAACCATTTCATTCACAAAACCCATATTAACATCAGAATCGTCCTCAAACAAATTCATTCCCATTACTGTAGGAGGTGATTCTAGCATGTCTCCTTCCATCGGAAAGCATTCCTCTGACATGATGTCATTGTTTGAGTCAATGAGGTCATCAACAAATTGAAGTCCTTTGGAAGATGAACCATTTTTCTGAAACCTACAGGCTTGATTGTCAGAACTGGAATCATCCCCAATTAAAATACATTATTCATTCATTCTTCCCATAGGGGACTTCTCTTTTTTAGCTTCTGGAAAGAAATCAAGCAATCCTTGCTGAGTATCTCTAGGTTCATCTATTTGGCTCACTTGGCTCATAAATTTCAGGGTCAACAACTGACCTTTCTTGTGGTATATTTGTGGACACATTTTGTTTCCTTCTACAACTTATTCTCAATGGGGTTTCTTTTTCTTTATTAGGAATTTTACGCTTCCTAGGAGTGGTTGGAGCTACAGGAACTTTTTATTTTGTCTTTAGACAAGAATCAAAGGCAATTTTTCTTCCTGCATTTTCTTTTCTCACAGGAGCCCTAGTTTTTACAGACGGGGAAGTAGTCTTTTCTTTAGAAATCTTCTTCTTTCCTTTATTCTGGATTGATACAGATGTACATGCTTTAGGATAAATGTTTAGGGTTCCTACACATAGAACTTCTTCCTAAAGAAGACATTGGTTCTAGTTCTTCAATAATTTCAATAACCCCATGCTCAACTTGAAGCCTCTTTCAAACTCTCCATCTTATAGGGCTTAGGGTTTGCTTCTCAAATTATCCCAAAAGAAAATCCTCCCATGACATATCTAATATCTCTCTCAAATATTTTTCGACAATTAAATTAATTAAAATGTGGTGAGAGACAATGTTAGGCTTACCTTCCTGCACAAGTGAAGCTCTCTTCTTCAAGATATGAAATAAGAAACTAGGTACATTCACAGGTCGATTGTCATGCCACAAGCAGCTCAAAAACTTGAAATGGATAGAATGTAGGAATGTTTGATGACCTTCATAGGTAAAATAATTTATGATATAGAATGTACATTTCTCATGAGGATCTGGAAAAGATAACCTGCTTATACCTTGCTTTCTATCAATATCTAGTGGTGGGTCTATATGTAGGGTAAACTGCACTCTAGCAGTTGTCAGATCAAAAATTTATGAAAATTCCTTTCCCTCCTATGGACACCCCATGACCTCAACCACAATTTTTTGAGTAAATTACACCCTTAATCCTTTAACCAAGGCTACTTCATCATTCAATGTACTTAAAAACTGTGATGCTATTTCACCATCCCAACTGGTGAGTTTCAGGATGTAATCAAGCCAACCCCTAGCTTGAAAATGTGACATGCATGCTTGATCATTCAAAAAAATATCATGGACTGTAGGTTCACACCAAATCAATCCTCTGCCCATCTCATAGAGTACCAAATTACACAAAACAATTGCAAAAAATTCAAACAAACTACAACAAGGATTTTTCAGGAAATTCATGAAATGCAAAGCTATAGGCAATTTCAAATGCAGAAAGTTCTAGAGTTTCTAAAGTTTAGGCACTTAAGGAAACATGAGTGCAAATCTAAAACATATCATGAATTAACTATTCATAATTACTTCTCAAACTCTTATACTAGCCATCTTTGCAAATTATTTGCGAAATAAATAGTTCCTTCAAATTTGTCACATCACGCAAAAGCTAAATTTGTCAAGAAGCATGCAAAAGTGCAAATATGGTTTAAAAGAATAGCATACAATAATTACATAGACACATAAAACAAAAATATCATCTCTCCCCCAACTTAATTGAGCAATTAATCCCACAATTGCACATGTGACAAGAGCACATCCATTTGAAAAACAATTAATGAAATTAATACCATGGATAGTGTATACAAACTAGACAAGGTGTTGATGATAGCATGAAAGTGTCATCCATTGGTGGAGAAATGATGAGGTGGATAGGTTAATAGATGAGAAATGATGAGATTAAATTTATTATGGAGAAAGTACTTTCATGATGGAAGTATCTATTATGGAATGATGCGAATGCTTAAAGAGAGAAACATATATGAGAGGATTGCTCATAGCGAGATGCTACAGGAGACCCATGGCCATATTCAAATTGAAACTGCTACAGGAATTCTTCTTTGCTTTGAGGCTAATGGTACAACTTAACCCTTTTCCCATTGACCAGTAATTTGAAGTGTACAGGATCAACATTGGACAATTGAACAACACCATTTGGGAAAACAAAAACAATCTCATAGGGTTCCAACCACCATGTTTGAAACATCCAAGGAGTGTGCTGATATCTTGAATCATACATGAGAGCTGAGTCACCAACTAGAAATTGCTTATCCTTGATGAATTTATCATGTCACTATTTTCATTGTTGTTGCACCAGTTCTGTGTTAGATAAGGCATATTTTCTCCACTCATCAAGTTCATTTAGGTTCAGAATGCACTCCTTTTGGGCATTGGTAAGATCCATATTGAGTTCCAACACTGTCCTTAAAGTTTTATGTTCAAATTCCACATGCATCATAGCAGACTTACTATAGACTAGCTGAAATGGGGTGAATCCTATTGTAGTTTTCCAAGTGGTCCTATAAGCCCAGAGTGCTTCATGAATCTTGGCTACCCAATCTCTCTTGTGAACTGAGACTATCTTTGTAAGGATGGCTTCAAGTTCCCTATTTGTTACTTCGACCTGGCTATTTTCTTACGGATGGTAAGGAGATGATTTTCCATGCTGAATTTTATATTCCTCCATTAAAGAAGATATGAAGTTTTAAGTAAATTAAGCTCCTTGGTGAGATACTAACTCCCTATGTACACCAAATCTTGTGAAAATGAATTTGTATAAAAATTTGGCAACATTGTTATCCCTTGGATGCTTCATAGGTTTAGCCTATTCCCACTTGGTGACATAATCAATGCAAGACAAAATATAAGATTTTCCTTAGGAAGAAGGCTCATTTGGTTCCATAAAGTCAATTCCTAATTTGTCAAAAGGTGTTATAACTACCTAAGGTTGCAGGAGTATCTCATCACATTTAGTAGGCCTTCCCATTCGTTGGAACCGATCACATTTCTTTGTGTACTTAGATGCATCTTTGTGGATAGTTGACCAATAGTATCAAGTGGTTAAAATTTTGAATGTTGTTATCTTTTCCAAAAAATGACCTCCACAAGGCTCATCATGACATGCCCAAACGATATCATAAGTTTCATATTCTATTATGCATCTACACATGATTTGATTTGGACTGGTGTAAAACATAAATCCAACAATCCAAGAAAAGTTAAAACTTTTCTCTGCTAGCAATTTCCTTTATTTGGAAGAGAAGTGAGCCAGTGTCCTACCCGTGGTGACGTAATTTGCAATGTCAGCTGATAACAAAAAAATATGCTCATCAAGAAAACTTTCATCAATGGCTGCAAGATCATTAGGAACATGCAAGCGAGAGAGAAAGTTAGCTATTACATTGGCCTTTCCCAGCTTGTCCACAATAGTGATATCAAACTCTTGCATAATTAGCAACAATCAAGCAAACCTCCCTGATATGGTAGGATTATCCACCAAGTACTTGATGGTTGAATGATTAGTATGGACAAATATCTCATAACCAGTAATATAATGCCTGAACTTATTTAGTGCATAAATTACCACAAGCAATTCCTTTTTTCAAAGTATAGTTGAATTCTTCTCTTTGTAGGTTTTTACTGATGAAATAAATGCAATTCTCTACTGCTTCCACTTTCTATCCAAGAACTTCTCCTATGGCATAGTCTGAGGTGTCTATGTTAATATGGAATGACAATCCCCAGTTTGGACCTCTCAATACTGACACTTTTGTTAGAACCTCCTTAAGCTGCAGGGAGGACTTGTCACACTCAGAATCCCTAGAAAATTCAAAATCGTTCTTCAATAAGTTATAAAGAGGTACTGTAATTTGACTGAAATCCTTGATAAATCTCCTATAATATCCAACATGTCGAAGAAAAATTATGACATCCTTTTGCTTTTCTTGTCTGTACAAGGTGCTGATTACCTCAATCTTTGTTGGATCTACTTGAATGGCGTGTGATGAAATGAAATGACCTAACACTACACCTTCTTGCATTTTTATGAAATATTTCTCACTGTTTAGAGAAATATTGTAGTCTTGGCATCTCTTGAGTACTTTTTCCATATTTCCTTTAGCTTTTTCAAAAGTGTTCCCATAGGCAGTAAAATCATCCATGTAAATTTCCATACAGTCAGCAGATATATCAGAAAACAATACTTATGACATCTCTTTGGAAAGTGGCTGGAGCATTGCACAAGCCAAAAGGTAAGACTTAGTATGCAAAGGTTCCCCATGTACATGTAAAGGTGGTTTTATCATGGTCTTCTAGGGCTATTTGGATCTAATTATAGCCACTAAAACCATCCAGGAAAGAGAAATATTTCTTGCTAGCTAAATTATCAAGAACTTGATCTATAAATGGAAATGGAAAATGGTCTTTCTTAGTGGCTAAATTTAGTTCCCTATAATCTACAAAAACTCTCCATTTACCTCCTTTCTTTGGCACTATAACTAAGTGTGAAACCCATTGGCTATCAGAGATAGGGTAGATAAAACCACTGCTTAACAACATTTGCAGTTCCGTCTTAACTATATCTCTTAAGATAGGATTAACTCTCTTCTAAGGATGCCTTACAGGCTTATATTCTAAGCTGATGTAAATCCTATGAGTACAAAGTTTAGGATCCAATTCTTTCATGTCTTTATAATCCCAGGCAAATGCTTGCTGATTTTCTAGTAGCAACTTCAGTATATTTTTTTGATGTGGTAGTGACAAAACACTGCTAACATTCAACTCTTTCCTTGGACTAACATTGATCTTAATTACCTTATCCATCATGGATATCTGAGAAATTGGAGAAGAATCCATCTCATGTGGTAATAATGAATGAATAAATTGGGAGGATGCAGAGTATTGGGGTGCATTTGGAGGTGGCAGAATAGTTTCCAGGATACAGTCCCGTTGTGAGCACAACTGAGAGTCTACTCCATATTCATTCATGAAAATGGATGATATTACCTCATCATCTTCCCAAGAGGCTACAAATAGATCTCTACCTATCATCATAAGTTTATGGATTGATTTGACTTCTAATTCAGCATCTCCTAAATCTGGCCAGACTACTTGATCATCTTGCAACAAAGGCTGAGCAGGGGAATATATATTCAAGTTCTTAGTATGGATACCATTGGATATTGTCATCTTCCCTAACCTACAGGCTATGAAAGCATCTATAGTAGGTAACCATGGTCTCCCTAGGATTAGAGGATACCCCCCATATTATCTTTGGGGGAAAGGAGCACAAAATCTATTGGATAGTCCCAAGAGTTCAATGTAACTATGACATCCTCTATCATCCCGTCCGGTTTGATAGTAGAACTATCAAAAAGTTGTAGTATGGTTGGTGTTTCTCTAAGGCTAATAATATGCAATTGTGACAATACCTCTTTTTTCATTACATTTATAGATGTTCCCAAATCAACTAAGGCATTTTGTACTTGCATGCCATGAATGGTGACAGTAACTACATGGCTCTTTGGATCAGAATATTTGGGTATAATCAACTTCTCCAACATAAGGTTAGACAACTGTTCTAAGGCTAATAATATGCAATTGTGACAATACCTCTTTTTTCATTACATTTATAGATGTGCCCAAATCAACTAAGGCATTTTGTACTTGCATGCCATGAATGGTGATAGTAACTACATGGCTCTTTGGATTAGAATATTTGGGTACAATCAACTTCTCCAACATAAGGTTAGACAACTGCTCTAAGACATGAATATTTTTAGGATCCTTCCTCTTTCTCCCTAGCTATTTTATGCAAGCTTCCTTGATGGCCTTAGTATAAAAAAGAACTTCTTTGATAGCATCTAGTAATGGTATTTTTACTGTCATATGCTTCACCTGGTTGAGCGAATCTGCTACTACTCGGTTATCTATGGGCTTAGCTTTGTCTACTAACCTTTGAGGGAATGGAAGTTCTTTGACTATAGGAGAGGTCTATGGAGTTAGCACATCCACTTTTTCAGCAGGGGGTTCTTCGACTTCTGTTATTATAGGATTTTGAGGTGAAGCAAGAGTGGCTCATGACCTTAGATGGATATCATTCAAGGAGATGGCATAGATTTGTTACTAAGATGGTGGCTTGTTATTAGGATTAGGATTAGGCTGAGCTGGCAGCCAGGTTTTCTTATGTTGATTGCTATTGGCTGCAAGAGGAGGCATTATAGCCTGCTGTTGAGGTGGTAACATTAAGGCTTGCTGATTAGATTGGTTTTACCAGTGATTAGGCAACTGTCATCCTTGGTGAGGTTGTTGCCAACCCTACTGAGGTTGCTTCCAACCATGATGGGGTTTTTTACAACCTTGCTAAGGTTACAACCAACCTTGCCGAGGTTGCAACCAACCTTGTTGAGGTTACTACCAACCCTGTTGGGGTTGTTACCAACCTTGTTGAGGTTGCAGCCAACCTTGCTGAGGTTGTTGCCAATTTCTATGCCCACTAATTCCTTGGGAACCCATATTCCAGTAATTTTTCCATTGACTATTGTTACTATAATTTTGTAGAGGGTCTTGTGGGATACCTGGTCTTTGGGCCCATGGCCTGCGTTGAGAAACATGAAGCACTTCTCCATTTTCATCAACAACTTGGAATTCAGTAGGCATTGGATGAGACTCCAAACTTGCAACAATCTTGTATTTGCAGTATCTCTTCCTTTCTCTAAAATGCAGACAATATTCAGCTAACATAGCATCAGTGTCTTCCTTTTTCCCTCTTGCATGTATGTTGTCCAGCTGAGTGATAACATCATTAATGATGTCCTGCTTGAAATCAGACAGAAGATTGGACAATTTCATCTTAGCTACCCCTAAACCATTGGACTTATGAGTTAAATATCTAATTCCTCTACCTTTCTTTATAGTAGCCCTTGAATAATTTAAACACATATTCTTCATGTCAGCCTAGTTCTTCTGAATGACCTCTCCTCCCGCCATAAGGTCTATGGCCTCAATACTTCCATCATTTACACCTTTCAAAAAAAGATGTTTTTGTACTCCTCATTCAACTGTTGTTGTGCATTACGCTGCAGGTTAAAAACAATCCTTGAGACATAATCTTCCAAGGTCTCATCCTCATTTTGTGACATTTTGAAAATGTCATCTTCCTTCAAATCACGACCTCTACAATACTCCTTATATTTACAAATGAACATATTTCTCATTGCATCCCAATCTGCTACAACATTGGCTCCTAACCCCATGAACCATCTTAGATAACTCTCTTTAAGAGTAGATGGAAAAAAATTTATCTTATGGGTGTCATTTGTATAATCATAACTCCTACAAAGGATGTCAAATTCAAAGAGGAAGGTTTCTGGGTCTTCAGTAATAAGGCCATAAAATTTGGGAAGTGCAGAGGTAGGTATGTTTTTTTATATTTTGGTTACCCTGCTGAGGAGGGATGGAGAAAGGAAACGTAGGTTGAGCCATCCTTGGAGGAGGACCTGGTTGTCATGGCTGATAAATAACAAGAGCGAATGGATTGTCCTAATACTCAGGTTCAGAAAAAAGTTCAGTCAAATCTAATGATTCTTCAGAAGATGATGGTGAAGGTAGTTGTTTGTGTGCATCAACAAATGGGTTTTCAAATGGTTCCTCTTCTTCTACATTCTAAAATTGGGGCTCCTCAGGCTCAGGATTAAAGATATCGAATGGTTTGACCTAGATATTATGAAGAAGGAATCTCCCAAGATGATCTCTTCTTCTTCTTCTATGCATACAGAATAATGTAGAACTAAAACTAAGACAATGACTTTGGCTTGGATAAGATTGACACCATCCCTGACAATGACCCCAAAAATGATTGGTCACTATAATACCTTTGTAACTAAGGATTGGGCATCCTTTTTAAAGTGACTCTATGACAAAACAGTGCCAAATATCATACTAAAAATAATATAATGAACTCATTGAATTATTGATCAAGGACGTAAGCTTGAAATGATGTCTGCAAGGTATATGCTCTAATCCATTTTAGGTGTCATCAATACTTATGTAATGAAAATCCTGAAGGAAATACTAAGTTGGGAAGCAGAACAACAATTTAATCTAGAGCTTTGGAAACATGCCACAAATGGTAAACTAACTATTTACTTTGTTGCAAGAAACAACAAACAATTGTATTACCAAATGGTTGTAGGAGTAACAAAGGTCTAAATACTTTAATGAAACTTAAAAATAACTCCTACTTAATTATGAACTAAGTTCACCTCCCGCGTGGGCCCCCATGGAAGAGTGAATGAATAAAAACTCAGAGATTAAGAACTGAAGATATCATTCATTCATTCATAAAGCATAAGTAAAAAATGTAGAAACAAAATTGTAATTATCTACTGCTGGATTACAAAAGGATTTCCCACAAAAACTAGCTAACTCGAGAATCTGAAACTCCAGCTTATTTAACAACAACAAAAAAAAACTCCCTAAAACTAGGATTCTCCAACGTTAGGGATATGAAAATTTTTAATATACAAGAACAAAATCATTTAATGTAGGAGTAAGTTACATTCAGTTGCACATGAATCTAGGAATTCATGACTATTGCATTTACTCCACAATGGTTGCTAACCGTATTGACCCAGTCAGTAATGATAACCACTACTGACTGAAAGTGGTGGAATCATTATGAGTCCCAAAATAGTTATTCAACTTAATAGCTCCACTTCATCTTCTGATGTTGAATTATTCTTCACCTGCTGACTCACCATTTTCTACAAGAGATTAGCGTGCACATACAAAAATTGCATCACATATCCAAGATAGAATTCATAAAAAGTTTTTCTACATTAGCTTTTTCTCTTATCACATGGCTACAGGAAGAGCTACCCAACTAATGCAAGACGAAAAAATACAAGATTTCATTCCTCATAACACACACACACACACACACATATGGGTAAAAGTACAAACCTGTGTCACACTTTAACAAAGGAAGAGGACCACGACATGCAAAACTGTTAAACTTTACCGACATAAAAGTGACATTTGTGTTTAGAATTTGGAAATGATGTAAACTAATGAAATGTGTAAAATTGGATGTAGTTTATGCCTATAATTTTTTTAAATTTTTTTGAATAAGCATTGACCTATTTTTTTAATTTTTGAAGTCCATTTTTTAATTGCTCAAAAAATGCTGAAAATGTAAGGTATAGTTCCCTCCAACTTAATATATGCAAATAATATTTTTTTCTTTTGATTTCAGAATATGTTTTAGATGACATGTACAGCTAGTGCATAAAAAAAGAAAGATTGGTTTTTAGTATATATTTTGTCTGTTATAACTATTCAAAGTTGGAATTACCCGAAATTAATAGTTTTTTTCTCCCTCCACATTTGCCCTAGCAAATCTAAACCAAATACAAAAAAAATTGCATATTCTTGAAGAGGACTCTATCCTCTAGTGTTAAATATAAGTTGTAAACTTTTTTGACATGATTTGCTATTTTTTCTATTTTTTTGAGCGAGCGTGTTCTTGAATGTTACAATACCTACTTGGGTTTTTTTCAACTTACAATATAGTATATGTAAATAAAACACCATAAAAATTATATGACCATAATTTAGACTCTGAGTTCTACAAAAAGGGTATTTTTTAGATTTTTAAACAAGTTGAATTATGATGTGGCAAAAATCCTCCAAACACACATTTTTGTAAAATCTTATTTTTTGCTTGTGTTGCTGCCACATGGGATGCCACATAGATGCTTTCAGCTAGACCTGGTTCGACCGGACCTTGTTTGGCCAAACTAAGGCCAACCAAACATGGTCACCATGCGACCACGACCCTTTTTGTCATATATTAAAGGATTTTTTTTTAAAAATAAAAAATATATAATGCTCTAAATTGCGAATTAAAATAAAGTTTTTTTGAAGAAAATTATTTTTTAAATAGTTTTAAAGCATATTTTTTGGCATTAAAGGACAACTACAAATTAAAATTATCAAGTAGGTTTGTATTTTTTATAATTTTAGTTTTTTCATTTTTTATTTTATTTTTAATTAAAGCATTATTCAATATTAATTTATGAACAAGTATCAATATCATTTTTAATTTTTTTATCAAGAGTATATGGTTTTGTGTATGCAGGTGAATCAAAGCTCTCAATTTGAACAA
>MU226877.1:1231003-1248860 GCA_018584345.1 Thuja plicata | reverse complement strand
ACTGCCACTTTTGCCTAAAAAAAAAAAAAAAAAAAATAATGAAAATTTTATACTTATATTTTCTGTTTTATGTTTTAGATTTATAATAATTTAATTGTTTTCAAATATATAATCGGAATGTAAAATGATTTGGATTCATAATAATTAAGCTATCTTTAAATGTATTGATTAGTTGCTAAAATGATATTTTAATATTATACATCCATATTAATTCATCTCATACTTTACTTTTATTACTCCCTAACTCGATTTAAGACTACAAATGTAGAAGTGATCTAGACCACTTTTGTACCTACTTATTTAAACCACAAAATTTTTAAATTTAAATTAGAATTAAAAAATTTATTTTTACTTTTTCACTAGGATGCTGAGATGTTAAGAGTCAAGTTTAATGGTAGGATGGTGTATTTAAGAAACAAAAGGTGAAACGTTGTGTAGACAGCTGAACTTTGATGTCTTTGGAAGCTGAGTGTTTGCCTTTTGAAATTTTAGGAAAAAAATTGCAGTTCAGTGCAAGTACACATCACAGAATAAGGTGAATTTGAATTACGCATCACCGAATATTGCGCCAAAACCTGTGCACAAAACACTGCACAAATTTAAATTACAGAGATTACACGAATTCGTATAGATATCGTGCCTTTGTAACGCAGATCACATGAATTTTTAGCAATGATATACTAAAACACTGCAATAAAATATTAAATTTTGTAGAACTGATCTGCAATTTTAAAATGCAGAGAGCAGTTGATGCTAAAGGTAGGTCGATTCAGGAAGAGGAGGAGAAAGAACGCTTGTAGCAGGTAGTGGCCACCATTCTTAAAAGGATACATAAGGATGAAGATACAAAATAGTTGAAAGCCTAAATTGCATAGATTAAAAATTGTGTGAGTCAGTTGATGAGCCCATTCAATTCTTCAACCCCTTCATTAAGCTTGTTGACAACATTGGACATAGATCCTAATGGATTCTTCATTGCTACAAAGAATGGTCAGAAAATCTGCAGATCAAGTAATAACGGAGGTCATAAAGGCCTATCACTCCATAAGTGATGAGGCAAGGTTAGAATTTTATTTTTAACTATTCAAGTACAATAGTCTTCATCAATTCAGAACCTTATTCACCATTCAAATCTATATGTTAATTTTCTTTAAAATATTCTCTATCTAATTTCTAATCTTATATAGAATTTATTTTTTTTTTTCAATACTTTCTGAACTCTCTTTTAAATTTTTTTTTTTATGGATCTCCTTTATGATGTTGGAGCCTTCCAATCGGCAAGACTTGATTCCTGGTAGACTCGTTGTGAACCATTCTACTTCACCAGTAGACCAAGGGCCCATTGACTCTTCTAAAAATTGCATTCCATAACTATAGCATTTCTGTCAAAGAAATCAAATTCCATCAATAGCAAACATCTCTAAAACTTGAGTGAAAAAATTAATCCAAAAACAATAAGTCAATCCAATAGAAAATTTTAATGATTGGGGTGCATTTATCTGATAATTAAAATGGCACCCTAAACAATTTCTAACGAAAGAGTAGTAGTTATTCGCTCTGAATAAGGGAAGCATTTCTAAGGAGAGGACTTGTACATGTATTGAGATAAGAAAAGATGGTGGCAGGAAGGCAGAAAAAAAGAACGTGGAATGCAACTTAAATATATATTCTTATTTACCTCCACTGGAAACTATATCTCAATACTGTAGCTTCCTGCCACCATCTTCTCTTATCTCAAGATTTCTACTTGAATTCCTCCCTACTTTTGGGTATGTATGGTATTTATAGACAGATTAACAAGAGCTGTTTCTCAGTCGTTTATTTAAAGTTGACAAATGTTTGGTTAAACTGCCACAGAAAAAGACAAAATATCCTGAGATGCTTTGGTATTATATTCAGCAAATGTTTTGGAAAGACAAAATGCAAATGTTTTTGATGTTTGTTAATGTTCAGAGGCCATTCATTTTCATTACTTGTTTCAGAAGCTTCCTGGCTCCACCCTCATTAAAATCCACAATATATGTAGCATAATGGCAACATCATATCTGGACAAGAAACAGATATTTCTATCAAGATAAAGGCAAGGGAATGAATATTTGTCGTGACTTCACCTGTTATTTGGTATTGTGTACTTTGAAATTCTATGGTACCTTTTATTAAAAGTCAGTGAATGGTTTTGAAGTGGATTAATAAGTGCTTAACAAAGTAATGTAGTAGGCTAGTAGGTCTGAATGATGGAGTGCATTGTTGATTCATGGAGGCTGTTCTTAAATATCATTTATTTTAACAGAACTCAGTTAGGGCGATCTTGATAATTTTGACTAGACAACTTTATTCTAAGAAAATTAGAAATGTAAGCTATAGAATAATTATGCTCACTCAATATAATATTTTCATAATTTACACACATATTTTTTTTTATGAAAAGAGACATTAATTAATCAAAATACATTCTCAATTATTATCTATCAATTTCTTTCTCATTACAATTTTTGACATTCATATTTTATAATTATTTATATGTAATTTAAAATTTAAACAAGTGCCACATAATGGCTAGTACTTGGCTTTTAGTTTAGTAATTAATTTTAATTTTAATTTTAATAAATTAATTATATTTTATTAAGTATAATTTTATTTAATATTAAATGAAATAGTGACTTAGGATTGGTTCATTCGTGGAAAACTAATTCACGAATGATGCACAACCGAATGCAATAGTATATTGCCTATGGCAAGTACAATAAGATCATTTATTGTAAAAAAATTTCTTTAAGTAAAAGGTTGGAGCCAATAATTATTTTTAATTATTAATTCAAAATTTTACACCTCCATTCAGTGTGGGCACCGATAAGAAAGAATGGAGGAAAGAAAACCTCTGGTCTCGCCCAGATCTTATAAAACATCGGAAAAGAAAGCAACTTGTTATTAAGAAACCAGGAAAAACCCCCCATAAATCCACATGTACATCCAATATAGAATCCCCTGAGAAGAAAAGGACAAAATAACATGGGAAGATGATGATGCCATCGTGGAGGAAACTAGAACATCGTCCAAAGTATCCAAGAGGAAAGACCAATATTTCACTATAAAGGTTGATTCAAAACCCCGAGTTGCATGATCGGAAGGAGAGAACTAGGAAGAATGTTATGATGCCTGTGAAAATATATCATCTCCAGTAGAGCCATCCTGATGTTCTATGATAGTGTAGATGGCCAAGTAATTTGAAAGTAACAACTCAGACACAAAAGGGTTAGAAAAACCCATCAAGCAAGGATATTCTTGCACAATATAAGAAAGGGCACCATCCTATAGGGCATTCCAAATCACAACAAAAAGATCTCTATGACAATTGTTAGCCAAACAAGTTTATTTATCAACCAGCCCTGGTATGGGAAAGAAACCTATATGAACATCATATGTCTGCAACAGTCTTAAAATAATTCCTCATCATAAATGCCATCAAACACAATCATTTGTGAGAAAGCATAAGCAAATTTGGAATCCAAAGAAAGATCCGTCATAACAGTTAGGAATCAGGGATTATACCAAGTGAAAGAGAGTTTACATCCACTTATTGAAGTGGAGATGGATCATCAATAGCCTTGTTTGCTAAAAAATCCATAAGCATATTTACTTCTCTGAAATAGCGTTTGATTTCAAAGGTTTGAAAAGATGTTAAGTTTTCTAAAACCAAATCCAGCCTGTACCTCAGTTTCCATGAGGAAGTCTTTCTAGATGAGACTATTATAAACCATCATTGAATCTCCTTAAATAATGATATTAGGTATACTCATGGAGATTACAAGAGAAATTCCAAGGAGAAGAGCTTTTGTCTCCACAACATTATTGGAATCTGAGGGTGACATTTTACAAACTTTTATAATGGTGATCCCATCATAATTTATCAAAATATCCCTAGCTCTGAAGATGCCTGCATTTCCCCTAGAGGCACCATCATAATTCAGTTTTACAAAAAAAGATGGAGGAGTAGACCAAGTAGTTGATAAATGGGAAGAGGAAGAGGAAGTAGCAGATTGGCAGCCATGAGGTGGAGGGGATTGAAGAAGAGGCCATTTATCATAAATGGAAAAATCCCTCTTAGTAAAACTTTTCTTTGTCTTGATCAACTTTGTATGATATGAAAGAATGAATTCTAAAATAAACTTCTCTATTTTTCCAATCATCTCTATCCATGAAGTAGGTTTGTCCCTAAACAACCTTTGATTTATTTCAAGCCAAATATTCTAAATGACTACAAAAGAACTCACCTCCCAGATATAGAAGAGGTGCAAATGTAGAATATTTATATAATAACAACCAAGCTTTAAAGTGATCACAAAGATTAGGGCCAATAGTTGTTGTCTAGCCCAGCGTATGAATAAACCAATACCAACAATAAAGGGAAAAAGGATAGTGAAGGAATAAGTCGTTAGAAGTTTCCATAAAGTATCTGCACAAAGTGAAAGGAAAAACAATAGTGATCCCCAATTTGTCAAGTATGGCACCAGTGAGGACCCTATCTTGAATGGAAAACCAGGAAAATACATCTTCTTTAGGAAGAGATGCAAATCCCCATAATAATTTTATAGGCTAAGAATTACAAGATTGACGGAGAAAATTTGAGTCATAACCAACTTTAACCATGTATTGACTAGAAGGAGATCCTAGCCAAATAATTTCACCCTCAAGGGGTGAAAATAGAATAATCCTAGAGATAAGGTCCCTCTGATGTTCTGCTGTGATACCTGAAATATTATTTAAACGGGAAAGGTCTTTCCAAGTTGCAAGACCATCTTGAATATCTAGATAATGAATTATATACACGGTCACCCTAAACATTTTTAAGATGAGCATCTAAAGGGTGAAAATACTAGGTATGAGATAAGGGTGTGTGTTCATTCCACGATTCCTCCCAAAATTGGGTTTTTGAGCCATCATGTACTAACAAAGAGAGTGGAGGCAAGATAAGGTCTCGACAAGATACCATGAAATTCCACATGACAGACCCCCAAGCTAAAAATAAGGTTGTAAAAATTCTTTCCCTTTCATTAGAGTCAAGGTATTTTGATTTCATAAGTCTGGCCCATTTAGAATTTAGGTTTTGATATAACTTCCAAAGAAATTTAGCACCCAGTGCTTTGTTTTACAAATGTAGATCCCTTACCCCTGCTCCTTGGATAGACTTAGGAGTACAAACCTTACTCCAAACAAGGAGGGGTAATTTATTTTTCTGAGATACATTATCCACCCAAAGAAAATCCATTAAGATGGACTTGAATTCTTCAATCAAACGCTTAGGCATATTAAATACTGACATCAAGTAAATGGGAATGAAATTCAATACTGATTTAATCATAAGTAAATTTCCAGATAAGGTCAGCAACTTATGCTTTCATGAAATAATCTGATGGGAGATTGTAGAAGTAATCTTATCCCAAAAAATATGTTTTTCTGAACCAGAATAGAAAGGGACTCCAAGGTATCGACAAGGAAACTCTTGAAAAGAGAAGCCCCAAAAGTTAAGAAGACTATGCTAAACTAAAGGGGTAACATTTAAAAAAAATAGTTTTGATTTTGCAGGGTTTATTAGTTTCCCAGATGCCACGGATTACTCATCTATGATATGTTTGATAGCTTGAGCTTCCATAATGGTGGCTTCAACAAATAGAAGAGTGTCATCCACAAAGAGATTATGAGTATAGGATTCACTACAATGATTAAAGGAGATATATTTCCAAACCCCCACATATCTAGTATGGCATATGGATCTACTAAGTCCCTCCACTATTAAAATGAACAAGAAGAGGGAAAGTGGACCGTCCCCTGATAAATACCTTTAGAGGATGAGAAAAAAACCCTAGGGGATTGATTAATGATAACTGAGAATGAAGGAGATGATATGCAAGCCTATATCCATTTTACCCTACTCTTATAAAAAACCAATTTAGAAAGGACCATGACAAGAAAATCCTAATCAACATGATCGTAATCTTTCATCATATCTAGCTTGAGAACCATATCAGATTTATTTTGTAATCATGTGAAATGTAATATTTCATGGGCCAAAATGGCACCCTCCAAAGTTTCTCTGCCAGGCACAAATCCCCCTTGCTCTTTAGATATGATTTTAGGAAGGATTTTTTCCAACCAGACATAAATGGCTTTGGTGGAAATTTTGTATAATGAGTTGAAAAGAGAGATAGGATGGAAATCACAAAGGATTGGGGGTTATCTATTTTGGGAATGAGGGCAATCCAAATATGATTAAGCCCTTTTAGCATATTTTTATGACTTCTAGCCTCCTCTAATGCAAGTAAAATATCATTACCCATGAAAACCCAACTTTTTTTAAAGAAGAGCCTAGTGAGCCCGTCCAGTCCTAGATCTTTGTCTGAGGCCATGGAAAAAACAATTTCTCTAAGCTCAGCTAATGTAAAGGGAGCCATAAGAATATAATTATCTACCTCAGAAACATAGTTGGGGATAGAGTCTAAAATAGAATGTGAGCAATGAACATGTTTTGTTAACAAATTTGAAAAGAAGGAAATGCCTTCAGCAATAATATCACTGTCATCTTCTAGTTTTCCATTTGAAGATTCAATATAAACAATTTTATTTCTAAGACGTCTTAGTTTTGGTGAAGTGTGGAAAAACTGTGTTTCTATCCCCATCTGCAAGCCAAGTCTCTCAAGATTTTTGTTTCCAATAAATCTCTTCTCTCAAAATTACTTCCTCTAGATTATTTCTAAGTTCCTTTTCTAGAGAATAGGTTTGAGCATCCATGTCATTTTGAATAATAAATTCATTAATCAAAGTCAATTCTAAATCTGGTTTTCTCATAAAAAATTGTTCTTCAAGGAATCAATGCTCCAATATTTGATCTTTATTTTTAGCAATTGTAATTTCTTGACTAATCTATATATTCGAGTTCCTTTCATGTAGGGAGAATATAACCACTAGTGTTTCAATAGACAAATGAATTTTTGGTGTCAAAACCACATTGGCTTAATCTTAAATGTTCTATTATGATGAGATGAGGATTTTGAAAATTGCAACAAAATAGGAAAGTGATCAGATCCATAGATAGGTAAAATAAGAGAATGGTAATCTTATTTAGACTGGACCTATAAATCATAAATAAGAAACTATTCCAGACGCTCAACAATGTTACAAAAATCAGCTTGAAAATTCATCAAGTTGAACTTTCCCACCTTGGGAGAGACGTCAATGAAACTATTATCATGAATAAATTGATTAAAATATGACATCATCTTATGGGAGGGAAGAATCCCAACACATTTCTCTTCATAATTTAAGACAATCAAATAAATTCTCTCCCCAAGATGATCAACTCCCCTGGAGTGTGTGTATCAAATCACCGAGAAGAGTCCATAAGTTGTTTTTATCAACAATAGGAATAGGGACATGAATGTTAAATAACCAAAATGGCAATTTGGTTTAGCAGCTCTCAAAAAAGGAGAGCATCCAATATTTTCCTGATGTAATTTGTTCCAAAGACACCTTAAGTGGATCCCATAAAACTACAAGACCCCTTGAAGCACCATCAAAGGGGGAGGTCCACAAATTACCCAACTTCCAGGTAGAAAACAAACTCATGAAAGTATCATTAGATAATTTAGTTTCTTGTAGTAGTTCAACAATATCAAATTTAGAATTAAATAGTTGGCTCTTAATGAGCCACTTTTTTTTAGGGGCATTTAAGCCCGTAACATTCCAAGAAAGTACCCTCATGAATTCGAAGGGGAAGTCTCAAGGGTGAAATCACAATAGTGTGTCCCACTTTTTGGGAGGACGAAAGTGGTGCAGGAGCACACCTAGGCTAACCTCCATAGTTTGATCATTTTGGATTGTACTTGACATTGGCCAAGTCAAGAGAAATAGTTTTTTTTAGACGTTAGAAGGTCATTTCAATGTGGGGTAAGTGATTTAGTCATTAGGACTAAGGTCACTAAATTGGCCATTGTTAGTTGTTTTTATACTTCTTAGGCTTAGTTGTTTAATGTTGGATTTGAGCCATGAATGTGTCTTAAATACATAAATGATGTCATAGAGATGCCATAAGGACTTAAATGATATTGGATCCTCAAAATGAAGAGGTTAGAGGTCCTAAAACTCAGGGAGGAGGCATAATGGCAAAGATGCCAAAAGTTACTAAAATGTTGTTATGACAATGTTTGCAATTATTGCAAATATTGCATGCAACTCGGTTACCTTGGTCCCCCATAAAAAATAGGAGTGGGGAATCGACCAATAGTCCCTAGAATCATGGAGATGGAATCTAATGTTACCCAAGACTTGAATCTAAAGAATAGTCATTCATTGTAACAAGTGGAAGAGGATTGAATAGAACTCTGCAACTCTCTATTTTTCAGGAAATCCGAGTATTTGTGTGTGACAATGATACCAAATGGATTGAATGCCCCAAATTATTTGTTGTTTTGTGTTCTTAGGATATTTTTTAGTGTTTTTCATTCAGTGATCTAGTAGTTTTGAGTTAGCCTAGGGTCGTAATTAAATTGTTTTCAATCTAGAGAGTCCACTGGTCCTGTCATGACTAGCTAGTCAGTTCATGACTCCCCCATGAAAAATAACCATGGGATCTTCCTGAAAGTGGTTGGATATGAAAGGGGAGTCATTGGTCTGTACATATCTAGTATTAGGAGTCATGAAAGGTTGATTTTCTATTTTTAGCACCAAGCCCTAGGCGAGAAGACACTGTCCAGTTAGGGATTTGGTGATGAAAGATTGAGCATATCTTGCAGGGTTGTGAAGCATTGTATGGAATAGGTACAGTTTCAGATAGGGCATAGTCATATCTTGACATTCTAGGAGGATTGAGTTCTTACCAATCCATTTGATCAAGTTTTGAGGAAGTTTTCAACTAGGTTGTAGACAGTCCTTAAAATTAGGCATATTAGCCCTATTGGACATAGATTGTAGGAACCCTATGTACGGAGGGTTTGGGAAACCAAAACCTTAAAAATATCTTATAAATTGATGAAGGGTATCTAAATGTGTGACTGGTTTTTCAACTTCTTTGGGAAAGTTTTGAAAGAAGTGGGAAAAACACAATGAAAAGGGCTACAAGGAAATAAGCCCAACTAGGCCTCTTGAAGACAAAAACTTGGACTCGACTGAAAATGGTTATGAGATCCCTCAAAATGGATCCAAATGGAAGTAAATGGAATTTTTCCAAGTTCACGATCACCCATTCAATTAATCATTGAATGCTAGAGTGGAGTTGGCACTTAGATGCTTCTAAGTGTAGTGGAGGAAGTGAAGATTTGAACTAACTAAAATGCATTAGTCTTTCAAGGTGAAGCACATGAGTTGAGAACTCTTACAGAAGAGTTGGAATTGGACTTAGTTAATAATATAAGCCAATAAGGACCTAGAGAAGATTATGCTCCTAGAAGAGACAATATAAGGTCTCTTAGTTGAAGTGCTAGCAAGCCTTGGAACACTCACACCATATTGGTATCAGAGCTTGATTAAAGATCAGGCTTGTGGTTGATGTTTCAGCCTACTAAATTAGTTGGAGAGAATACACCATTGGGATCATTAGAAGACAAAATCATGGTGACTAATGCTGAGTTAGCCAAAAAGGTGGATGAGAAAGAACAAGACAACAAGTTTCTAAGAGAAAGGTTGTCCCAAATGGAGCAACTCTTGGGAGAAGTCCAAGACAAAGCTGAGAAAATGAAAGATAAAATAGATCAGAAAGGAGAAGAAGAAGAAGCAAGGGAAAAGGGAGTGGATGTAGAAGAGGAATTTCCAACCCCTGACCCTGTCAGTGACCAAGAACCCTTCTTAAAGGCATTAAAGGCTTTAAGTGGCAAAGCTTTAGAGGGTGTACCACTTTTTAGTGGACAAATGGATCCAGATTCAGTTGTGGATTGGATTGACAGTATAGAGAACCATTTTGAATGTGATGGTATCATAGAGGCCCAAAATTAAGTGTGGCCAAGTGAAGGTTGAGAGGATCAGCTCTCACATGGGGGTGATCCCACAATAGTGTGTCTCACTTTTTGGCCAACTTTGACACATACATCAACATTTTGAGAAAAAAACTTCATATTTGAACACCTATTGCCGCAAAAATATAAGGAATTTGAAGATGATATAAACTAGGGTCTTTTAGAATTTTCTTTCTAGTTTCTAAATATAATTTAAAAAAAAAAATCAAAATTCATTAAAATTTATTTTTCCTTCTCCTTCAAAAAGTGGTTTGTGTGAAAAAGCTATGAATTTAATAAGTGACTTTCACTTTGATCAGCATAACTTTTTTTTAAAATATGAGAATGATGCAATTATTTCAAAATTATATTTGTAACTTCAATCTAGAAGATGTAATTGGTTTCATTCATTTTGTATCAATATTTCATAGTTTATTAAGTTTTAAAGTGATAGTAACTATAATTTAGACATAAGGTCACTTTGATCACTGTAACTTAAAATGTATATATCGTAATTCAATTTTTTTTTTAATATAGAAAGGTAACACAAATACGCTTTTCCTACATACTTTTCATAATTTTTTTTTGTAATTTACTATTTTTCCCAAAGCTTTGAAGAGACAGGTTGTTGAATCGCCAAACAACCTATGTTTAGTTAAAGTAATATTTGAAAGTGATAACTAACTCAATATGTATTAAAATTATATTCATTAGAAAGCTTGTTCCAAATCACATCATTTGGCATCATTTGTTTTTGAAAAAAAATTTGATTTGGTCTTTGTCCCAGGCCTTGAAAGGATAATTTTTAGGAGGTTTTTGTTTTCTCAGTGGAAATTTTCATTTTAGGGCCCTTCACATGAAGACCCCCTTTGTGTGAAGAGCTCTGAGGGGGTTCGAGTGAACCCCCTTTGAGCAAACCCACCAAGGAAAATTTGCCCTAAATTTCTTTTTTTTTTTTTATTCACAGGGTTCGCTCGAATTGGGTCTAGTTCGAGCGAACCCCCCATTTTATTTAGTTCGCGCAAAGCCTATTAACCACTTCATGCAAAGAGGGTACTTCACATGAAGCCATCAAAAAAGAAATTTTTTTTGAAAGTCCGAAATCCTTCATCCCGAAAAGTGGAACACACTATTGTGAGATCACCCATGGTGGAAGTTTGTTCAAACTTAAAGGGAGAAAGAAGGAAAGAGTCCTATAGTCTCATGGAAGGGAATGGTGACTAAGTTCAATAAGACTTACTTTCCTAATGATTATGAGGTTCAGTTGCATAGGAGAAGACACAATCTTAGACAAAAATATTTGGATGTCCAAGCATATACTGAAGAATTTCAAAAGTTGTGCTTAAGATCACAAGTGGTGGAAGATGAAAGCATCAAGCTAGCTAGATACTTGAATGGACTCAAGTGGTCTATTCAAGAAGACACGAATGTTGTGAACTTCAAAACCACCCGCCAATGTTATCAAATGGCCTTAAAGATAGAAGAGCAAGGAAAAAGAAAATAGGAGCAAACCTCCAAAGGAAGAGGTAAAGGAAGGGATAGTAGAGGATCAAGAGGTGGCTATGGTGGAAGAAGTTCAAAATCAAGGACACAAGGAGAAGTCAACTACACTGAGCAGCAAGAGGGAAGTTCTAGTAGAGGTGGTAGAGGAAGAAAATCTAATTTTAGAGGAAGAAGTGGTGGACAAGGAAGAGGCAATTATTTTGCAAATATGAAATGTTATCATTGCAACTAAATGGGACACCCTGCCTATAGGTTTCCAGAGAAGAGTAGTACTTCTCAAGGAGGTAATAAGAGAACTAATTTAGTTCATGAAGAGTCAAATGTAGAAGAGACACACTCTGAGGAACCATTGAATTTAGAAGAAGGTGAGAACCTCATGATAAGGAGAACATTGATCAAGAAGCCTATTAAAGAAGAACCAAGCCAAAGGAGGTCCCTAATCAGAATCAAATGTAAGGTGATGGGAGAAGTATGTAGAGTCATTATGGACTCAAGGTCTACTAACAACATTATATCAGAAGAATGAGTCAGCAAGTTAGGCATGACAAGGATAGCTCACACCCATCCTTACAAGGTCACATGGTTCAATAAGGGACAAGATGTCTTAGTCAACGAGCAAGCTTGGGTAGAGTTATCTATAGGGAGATATAAGGACAAGGTTCTATGTGATGTTCTTCCCATGGATGCATGCTACTTGCTCCTAGGTAGACCATGGCAATTTGACCACCAAGATATCCATGATGGATTGAAGAACTCCTATACATTCAAGAAGGATAATGTAACTTTCAAAATCCAATAATTGTTAGAAGATGTCGATGTGAAGAAAACAAGTCCTAATGTTCTTATGGTGGGTGAAAAAGAATTCATAGAAGCCATAGAAGAAGGAGAAGGAGTTGGCTATGCATTAGTGCTAAGGCCAAGAGAAAAGAATGAAGAAAAAGGAGACAAGAAATCAGAGATACCGAAGGAGATAAAGAGCATGTTGTAGACTTATGAAGGCATAGAAAGTGATGGACAACCATTAGCGTTACCCCCTATAAGAGCCATAAGTCATAGGATAGACTTCATACTCAGAGCTACCCTACCTAATGAGGCAGCTTACAAGATGACCCCTCAACAAAATGAGGAAATTGCTAGGCAAATAGAAGAACTCCTTAACCAAGGCCTTATCAAGAAAAGCATTAGCCCTTATGTAGTACCTACTATCCTAGCACCAAAGAAAGGATGAAAATGGAGGCTTTGTACTAATTCAAGAGCCATAAATAGGATAACCATTAGGTATAGGTTCCCCATACCTAGGATTGTAGACCTAATGGATTGTCTAGGTGAAGCCAAGTACTATAGCAAGATAGACTTGAAGAGTGGGTATCACCAAATTAGGATACATGAGGGAGATGAATGGAAGAAAACCATCAAAACCAATGAGGGTTTGTATGAATGGCTTGTCATGCCATTTGGACTGTCTAATGCCCCCTCCACATTCATGAGGCTCATTAATGAGGTCCTTAAAGACTGCATTGGAAAATTTGTATTGGTATATCTTGATGATATACTGATTTACAGTAGGACAAGAGAGGAACATCTTCAACACCTTGAGATTGTCTTCAAGAAGCTGGATGAAGAGAAGTTGATGATCAACATGGAGAAATGTGAGTTCATCAAAACAAAGCTAGTGTACCTTGGGTTTGTTCTATCTCATGGAAATCTGAAAATGGACAAAAGTAAAGTGGAAGACATCATGAATTGGCATACTCCAAGGATAGAAAAAGAGGTAAGAAGTTTCCATGGCCTTGATCAGTATTATAGTAAATTTATAAGGTAGTTTAGTGCTATTTGTGCTCCCATTTTGGACACAATCAAAGGAGGAATGAAAACAAGGTTTATGTGGAATGAACAAGCCACCAAGAACTTTGATTTGTTGAAAGAAAAGATTGCTACCCAACCTATCTTAGTCTTTCCAAGCTTTGAGAAGCTTTTCACTATTGAGTGTGATGCAAGCAATGTAGCTATTGGAGCTATCCTAAGTCAAGAGGGTAGACTAGTACCATTTCATTCAGAAAATTTGAGTGAAGCCAAGAGGAAGTATTCTTCCTATGACCTTGAAATGTATGCATTGATCCAAGCTCTAAGGAAGTGGAGGAACTATTTTCTCCCCAAGGAGTTCATAGTCTACTCGGATAATCAAGCCTTGAGTTTCTTGAATTCTCAAGAAAAGTTGAGTCACAAGCACATGAAGTGGGCTGAGTACCTACAAGCTTATACCTTTAATATCAAACATGATAATGGTGTCCTTAATAAAGTGGAAGATGCATTGTCTAGAAGAGCTCTCACAATTCAAGAAATTCAGTTGAAGAGTATGGGAATATATTATTTTAAGGATCTATATGTTGATGATGAAGACTTTGCAGACATTTATAAGGTATGTTCTTAATACAAGAACCACTTTCATAGTAAATATGCTTAGTATACTTTTCAAAGTAATATTTTTTTTAAGGGAAATCAGTTGTGTGTCCCTAGAGGGTCTATTAGGGAGAATTTGATTCAAGAAAAGCACAATGGTGCATTGAGTGGTCATTTTGGGATCACTAAGACCGAAGAACTTGTTCAAAGGTTTTATTATTGGCCAAGGATGAACCTTGATGTTAGGAGGTATGTGGAAAGTTGCATTGTATGTCAAAGAGAAAAAGGTACTTCTTCAATTGTAGGCCTTTATCAGCCACTACCTATTCCCACTAGGTCATGGGAATGCATGAGTATGGATTTTGTAGTTGGGTTACCTAAGACAAAACAAGGCATGGATAGTATATATGTAGTTGTGGATAGATTTAGCAAAATGGCTCACTTTGTGCCATGAAAAACAACTAATGATGCTATCCAAATAGACTCTCTCTTCTTCAAAGAGATAGTAAGAGTCCATGGGTTACCTAGGAGCATAATGTTAGATAGAGACACTAAATTTATGAGTCATTTTTGGAAGACTCTTTGGCAAAGATTGGGCACTAATTTATCCTTTGGGTATACATACCATCCACAAACTGATGGTTAGACCAAAGTGGTGGATACGAGCCTTGGAAATATACAAAGGTGCTTGACCAAGGAATATGGATAGCAATGAGATCAATTGATTGGACAAGTTGAGTATGCTTATAATGACACCATCAATCGGTCAACAGGGAAGAGCCCCTTTGAGATAGTATATGGATTGTATCCTAGAGGAGTCTATGATTTTATACACTTGAAAGATGGAGTGAAGGAAAGTGGATATGCAGATGATTTTGCTTATGTAATGCAGGAGATACATGATACAGTCTGGAAGACTTTGACAGAGAACACCTTGAAACATAAAACCAAGGTTGATGAAAGTAGAAGAACAATACAGTTAAATGTGGGTGACATGGTCATGGTGCATCTTAAAAATTCAAGAATTCAAAAGGGACTCCCTAACAAGTTGCAGATGAGAAGGATAGGTCCTTGTCCTATCTTAGCTAAGTATGGTGAGAATGCATTCAGAGTTGAGCTACTGCAAGATAGTGGACTGTCACCTATTTTTAACATTGCAGCCTTAGTCCATTACAAAGGACCACAAAAACACATGGATCAAAGTCTCAAGGAAGTGATCAAATATGTGGAAGATCTCTAGTTACCTTCTGCTACAGCCACAGGAGTTGACAGTGTATTGGACACTAGAGTCTACAAACAAACTAGAACCAAAAAATACAAAGAACATTTGATAAAGAAGCATGGTTGAACCAATTATGATGTAGTATGGGTAAAATAATCATAGTTCAAGAAGATGGGGATTGATCCAAGCATCCTCAATCCAAGGGTGGATTGAACTTTTTGTTTGGGGAGGATGGTGCAGGAGCACACCTAGGCTAACCTCCATAGTTTGATCATTTTGGCTTGTACTTGACATTGGCCAAGTCAAGATAGATAGGTTTTTTTTAGACCTTATAAGGTCATTGCAATGTGGGCTAAGTGAGTTAGTCATTAGGAATAAGGTCACTAAATTAGACATTGTTAGTAGTTTTTATACTTCTTAGGCTTAGTTGCTTAATGTTGGATTTGAGCCATGAATGTGTCTTAAATACATAAATGATGTCATAGAGATGCCATAAGGCCTTAAATGATCTTGGATCCTTGAAATGAAGAGGTTAGAGGTCCTAAAACTCAGGGAGGAGGCAAAATGGCAAAGATGCCAAAAGTTGCTAAAATGTTGCTATGACAACATTTGCAATTATTGCAAATATTACATGCAACTCAGTTACCTTGGATCACCATGCAAAATAGGAGTGGGGAATTGACCAATAGTCCCTAGAATCATGGAGATGGCATCTAATGCTACCCAATACTTGAATCTAAAGAATAGTCATTCATTGTAACAAGTGGAAGAGAATTGAATAGAACTCTGCAAGTTTGTGTTTTTATGGAAATCTGAGTATTTGTGTGTGACAGTGATACCAAATAGATTAAATTCCCCAACTTAGTTCTTGTTTTGTGTTCTGAGGATAGTTTTCAATGTTTTTCATTTAGTGATCTAGTAGTTTTGAGTTAGTCTAGGGTCGTATTTAAATTGTTTTCAATCTAGAGAGTCCACTGGTCCTGTCCTGACTAGTCAGTCAGTTCATGGCTCCCCCATGAAAACTAACCATGGGATCTTCCTAAAAGTGGTTGGATATGAAAGGGTAGTCACTATTTTATACATATCTAGGATTAGAATTCATGAAAGGTTGAGTTTCTATTTTTAGTGTCAAGCCCTAGGCGAGTAGACACTATCTGATTAGGGATTTGGTGATGAAAGATTGAGAATGTCTTACAGGGTAGTGAAGAACTATACAAAGTAGGTATGGTTTCAAATAGGGCATAGTAATATCTTGACATGATAGGAGGATTGAGTTCTTACCAATCCATTTGACCAATTTTTGAGCAATTTTTCAACTAGGTTGCAAACAGTCCTAGAAATTAGGCCTATTAGCCCTATTGGACCTAGATTGTAGGAACCCTATGTACGGAGGTTTTAGGAAACCAAAACCTTAAAAATATCTTGTAAAGTGATAAAGGGTATCTAAATATGTTACTGGTTTTTCAAATTCTTTGGGAAAGTTTTGAAATAAGTGGGAAAAACACAATGAAAAAGGCTACAAGGAAATAAGCCCAATTAGGCCTCTTGAAGACAAAAACTTGGACTCAACTAAAAATGGTTATGAGATCCCTCAAAATAGATCCAAATGGAACTAAATTGAATGTTTCCAAGTTGATGATCACCCCTGCAATTAATCATTGAATGCTAGAGTGGAGTTGGCACTTAGATCCTTCTAAGTGTAGTGGAAGAAGTGAAGATTTGAACTAACTAAAAGGTGTTAGTCTTTCAAGGTGAAGTACATGAGTTGAGAACTCTTGGAGAAGAGTTGGGATTGGACTTAGTTAATCATCTAAGACAATCAGGACCTAGATGAGATTAGGTTCCTAGAAGAGACAAGCTAAGGTCTCTTAGTTGAAGTGCTAGTAAGCCTTGGAACACTCACACCAGAAAGATTTCAAACTTTCAAAAAAATAAATCTAATGGCTTCACGCGAAGTGGTTAATAGGCTTCACACAAAATACCCTATGTGGGGTACTTCACATGAAGCCTATTAACCACCTCGCATGAAGTACCCCATGCAGGGTACTTCACGTGAAGCTATTTTTCCCCATAATTTGTATAAATTTCTGACTACCCATTTCATTTTTATTATTCACTGTTTGAGATTTTGTGGACCCAGGGCTTAGAGAGAACCAGTGACGACCAGTACAACGTCAACACCTCCTAAGATTCTTCAACCTCTTGTGATTGTTAGTACTATCAAGTATGCACATTTTTCTTATTTTTAATGTAAGTTATATGTTTTATATTTATTTTAGTTAATTATTTGTTTTAAATAATATTTAGTTTATAGAAATGTTAGAAAATGATAGTTTAATTTTAGAATATGTTAGAAAATTATAGTACTATGTTAGAAAATTATAGTAGAACATTAGAAAATGTTAGAAAATATTAAAAAATATTAAAAAACCATAGTGCATTTATGTTTGCAAATGTTAGAAAATTATAACTTAGTTTACATTAGAAAATATTAGAAAATTACATAACTTAGTATATATTAGAAAATTGTAAAGTTTAGTATACAATAGAAAATATTATCAAATTGTAACTTAGTATACATTAGAAAATTGTAACTTAGTATATATTAGAAAATTGTAACTTAGAATACATTAGAAAATATTAGAAAATTGTAACTTAGTAAACATTAGAAAATATTATAAAACATTAGAAAATATTAGAAAATTATAACTTAGTTATAATTAGAAAACATTAGAAAACCGTAATTAGAATG
>MU226877.1:1180621-1201933 GCA_018584345.1 Thuja plicata | reverse complement strand
TACAACATAACATGAAACAACATATAGAAGAATGTAGATACATATAGAAGAATTGAACAACAGTTGTGATTCTTTTATCACCTTATACCAACAGAGTAACAAGGATCGTATAAAAGAATCTAACAAAAATTTAGAAACACAATATGGGGGAGCACATTACAACATACAAACACACAATGAGCTACCATAAAGGATAAGCCAATCAAGCATGTTGTCAACCTTCCCCATCTTGGCTTATGTTATTTAGGGTAGATGGGTAACTCGCAAGAGGGACTATATCCAATATAGTAGAAATGATAGCCAGTTCCAAACAAGGATCCTCTTGAGAATAACAATGTTCAATACTAGGTGTAATTGTTAATTGAGTTGAAAGAATATGAGGTAAATCATTATCAAGATCAACAGACTCATATTCATCACTAAGATCAATAAGATCATTGAGAGTGTCCTCCTCATCAAGGTTGATTGAAATAGGATCCAGGATGCGAATAGGATCATCATACTCATTAGTCTTAACATCATGAATATTAACATCCAATGCATCATGCATAGGTTGATTGAATGTAGGTAATGAATTTTGAATCATAGAAGCACGGGATCTAGCATTAGCTCTATGCTTCTTACGACATTCATTAGCTGATTTGTTATGTTTAACTTTATTTGGTAAATGTTGAGAACTAGGAGGAATAACAATAGGTTCCTTCATAGGTTCTATAGGAGGATTCTCAATAGGTTGTAATGGAGGAGTAGGAATTTAATCAATTTTATTAGCAACAATAGATAAATGAGGTATTGCAAGAGTAGGGAAAAGACCACGGTTGGAATCAATCTGAGGCATACTTAATTCAACAATTTTGCAATGTTTGTAAGCTTGATATGAGTGAAAGAGATGATTAGGGAAAGAAGGACATGAATTAGGTAGTGAAGGCCAAAGAAAATTGAGAGTAGTGCAATCTCTAGGCCTAGAAGGTTGAAACAAACTATGATTAATCATTTTGACTTCTCCATTATGAATGAACTTAAGACATTTATGAATGGGAGAAGCGATAGCATGCATAGCAGTTATCCAAGGTAAACCAAATTTGATTTGTAATTTATCAGAGGTAGGAATAATAATAAAGGTAGTATCTATAACTTTACCACAAAGTTCAACAGGTAAATTAATAGAACCAAGTGCAGGATAAAGAAAGCCATTACAAGTTTGGATCCATGCATCAGATGAGTCACAAAAATCATGTTGTAAGCCTTTCATAAAAATATTTTCCTCAGTAATGACATTGATTAAAGATGTGGAATCAACTAGACAACCACAGGTAGGTATCTTAGCAATCCTAGCATAGATATAAAGGGGACCATCAGGAGCCTTAATTGTTTCAGAATCATTAAAGGTAATTAAAAGTTCCCTAGGTCTCTTATCCTTAGTTTTTTTTTGAGTTTGAGGTGGAATTGGAAGTTGAAGTGGAGGTGGAGGATCTTGAACAATAAGTTGAGATGGCGTAACACTCTCCACATGATTAACAATGTTATTAATATCATCCATCTTTGAATCAAAAATAATGTCTACAAAATATGGTTGAGCTATAGTATTAGTATCATGTGTAGGTAAAGGATTGGTATAGATTTGACGGTTTTTATTAGGAGGAGAAATAGATTTATTTCCATTACCATCACAATTATCAACAGATAAAGCTTTAGAATCAATCAGATCTTGAATCTTATGCTTTAGAGAGTAACATTTTTCAATGTCATGGCCATTCTGGCAATGGTATTGGTAGAAAGCTTGAGAATCAAAAGATTTTGAAGCCATCATGGTAGGAAGAAGAGGTCGAATAGGAGGCAAAGTAATCATGCTAGTACTTAACAACCTATTCATTATAGAATGTAAAGTTTCAGAGAGAGGAGTAAACGTACGATTCATGCAGAAAATAGTGGATGTAGAAGCGTTATTAGATGTAGCCGCAACTTGATCAGCAATCGTATTCGTCTGTTTATTAATCTTGACATAGTTGTTAGGTTTCTAAAACTTATGAGGATTAAGAGAATTGTCACCCTTATCAACTAGAACATGAGCCATTGGAGTGTTGCTCTCAAAATGACTCACTTGTAATTGATAATGGAAAAGTGCTACACACAACTCTTGAAAGGAGGTAAATTCAGTAAGCAAAATTTTGTGCCTAATGTCTTTTTGTAAGTTTGCAATAAACATATGTTGAATATCAATATCAGGAATAGGATAAGAAATCTAAGCATGGAAATGCTTAAATCTACCAATAAAATCTGTCAATTTTTCCTTAGTATTTTCTTTACAATGCATTAAATCAGATAAGGACACTTGTGGTGCAATGTTATTTTGAAATTGTTGAATGAAAGAATTAGCAAGTTTAGGAAAAGAATCAATGGAATAGGGAGGTAAGGAACAATACCATTGTAAAGCCTTATCTTGAAAGGTTCTAGCAAACAACTTAGCTAAAATCCTATGGTCATGATCATAATCACTACAAACGATTTGAAAAGTTTTAACATGAGTAACAGGATCACCTTTGCCATTATAATTCTCAAGATGAGGCATATTGGCTTGCTGAGGGACAGTAGCACGAATGATATCTAGAGATAAAGGACTACCCATATGACATGTAGGAATGATAAATTTAGATTGAGTTAAAGATGCAAGTTGTTGTTGTAACGATGACACAGTTTGAGCCAAACTAATAATTGTCGAATCATTAGAGGAAACAGGTGGCATAGCAATATTAGGAACACTAGGAAAAAAGTAAGAAGCAGCAGGAATAGAAGACACAACTGGTGGAACATTAGGAACCATAGTTGGAAGAGGATTAGTATAAGTAAAAGGCACACTATGATATGAAGGTTGTGAGGTATGTAAAGATACCGGTGGAGAACTCACAGAAATAGGTGCGCTTGGGAGAGAATTTGTTATCAAAGGAGAAGTGTAAGTAGGGATACTAGGTAGAGGAATAGAAGAAGGTCCTACACTAGTGACAATAGGTGTGACTCCTAACTCTTGAGCTAGAGGCTTGACATTCAAATTCAAAAGGTGAGTAATACTACACAAGAAATTAATACCTTGATCATTATCATGGAGAACTTTCTTAAGAGCCTCTATAGCTTGGATATAATCTTGATTATGGTTTTGTTGGATAAGCCAATTTCCCATTTTATCAGGTTCATTTGAAAGATTTTGCACTTGTTCAGGAGGAACCCTTAAAGCATCATCTTCATCATGAGATGAGTGAGAAGAGTTATGCTCCATAGAAGGATTAGAATCATGAATTAAATTGTCATCTAGGATCCTAAGGAAAGGAGAGGGAGACTCAGGATCAAAGGAACCCATAAGTCTACGACTTC
Source organism: Thuja plicata (assembly GCA_018584345.1). Classification (NCBI taxonomy): domain Eukaryota; kingdom Viridiplantae; phylum Streptophyta; class Pinopsida; order Cupressales; family Cupressaceae; genus Thuja; species Thuja plicata. The sequence goes on along the minus strand of MU226877.1, from coordinate 1,198,567 downwards.
TTGTAACTGAGATACTATAAGTAGGACTAGATGTGATAAAGCTCATACACCAACACAATGCTAATGAACTAACACAAAATTTTGATATATTGAATTGAAATGTAATTTTGAAAGAACATGCAAGATCTAGTATAAACAATGTAAATCTAACACCAAAAAGAAAGAGTTGTCTATCGCGGGTTCACCAAAATGTAACATAAAGAATTTTGTGATGTGTGGAAATAGATGTGCATGTTGAGAATTGATTATGTTACTAAAATGTAAGATATGATAATGAGGGATATGATATGTAAATTGTTCTTTGAATAGCCTAGATTGTATTGGATTCTTTTAACCTTAATTGAATTGAATGGATTAAGTTTTGCAATTGTGATGAAGGAGAAGATAAGATGTTTCTTTCTATCCTTAAATACACAAATGGCAGATCCAAGTTGATCAACCCCAAAGAAGGGTTAATGCACAAATGAATCAACTGTTTGGAAAGAAGAATAAAAAAGGAAATACCTTAAATTCTGTTAATTATATGTATAGAAATGATATATAAAATTAATTGAAGAGATAGGAGAAATGCACTAACCTTGAAATATTGGAGATCAAAGAATGCTATTTTTTGAGGTCTGTAGACAGTTTCTGGAAAAACTGACAGTTGACACCAAAATAAAACACAGAGACAAACAAAACCTAGAAATCATTTTCCATTCTGATGTCGTCTTATGAAAAAGGTCAACCTTGACCCACAAATTTCAACCCTGACCTGCACAGATCTGAAAGTGACTTTGTTCACGGATCCTGAAAGTTTGCCAAAAAGGGTATCTAGTTATAGGCTCAAATCCACTATTTTGTACCTGTACCTACAAGAAAAAGGAGATTTTTTTATTGTGGGGGAGGGTTTTTCCTTGGTCAAACCCCGGTTTTGGAATTAACCTCAAATATATGTAATTAAAATTATAGAAATGGACAAAATAAATGCATAAATTCACCTTGCTTGAAAAAGTCCTTGTGGCAGATTTGAATCCTTGAATCCACAAGTATGCTTCAAATGTAGAATGTAGAAAGGTAGGATGTCTTCAATCTCTTGCTTGTAGATCTCCAACACCAAGTCTTGAATGGGTTTTTGAATTTGGAATAGGCTTGGAAGAAGGTGGATGGAGAGATCACCAAAAGTGAACCTTGTAGCTTCAATCCTTCAATGGCCTCCAATGGATCTCCTTCATGGAAATGGATACTTGAGATGGATGAATACTTTCTTGGAATTCACTTGATAATGCTTGATCTCAATTAGGAATGATTGATGCTTGATTAGAAGACTTAGTTTGCTTGATGATGGTTCTCAACCTTGCTTAGAGAAAATGAGAGAGAAAGCTTCCCCTTTATATGGAATGAGGGCACAATCTTCCAAGGAGGCCTACATAGGAGAATTAAATTCCCATTTAAGCCTTTACCCCTAGGAGAGGACCTATATTAAATATAATTTAGGAATCAACGCTTCAGAATCTGAAACAGCAGACCCAAAAGTGGGAAATACTTTTTTCAAAGGTCGACATCCTGAAACTACAAGACCCTAGGATCTGAACCTTGGGTCAAGGTCAAGGTTGACCCTGACCTAGGTCAGGGTTGAGGTTGACATAGACCTAAAATTTTGACCTTGACCCTGAAGCCTAGAATCACTAGTCTACCATCCAGAATGCAGAAATCAGGCCAAACAAGAGTGGAAAGAGGAACAGAATAGGGATGAAGCCATGTCAAGATCAAGAACCCATTCGAGGTGCTTGTCATGACCCCAAACTACTTACTCAGAAGGCTAAACATGTCTACAATGGAAGTTCTTCCATTTTCTGACTATAAAGATCTTTATAAGGAAAATAATGTTTGCAACATAAACAAATGCCACTAAGCTAAGGAAAGTAGATCCTTAGATAGAGGTAGAAGGAGAAATACCTTGCCCCTAGGGTTGATGGCAAGGGATATATCAAATTATATCAAAGTTATAATAATAAGAGATATCCTTACCAAACAGATGTCTTTGAAAGAATATCATGAGTGTAAGAATTTATAAGGATAGAATGCAGAAAGAATAACCAACTATACTCAAAACAACAGTCATGCTAAGAGGATAATGGATCCTATAAGACTGTAATAGAATACCTCTTTCTCCCCAGTTTAAGAGAGAAGAGGAGAAACATAGTCTAACTTGTAGAAGGAGGGGAACGGCCTATGTCAAAATTATGAAGAAATTGTAATACCACCTAGGAATAAGATATAATTCCACGAGAAGCTCTATCTCTAACATATAATTTAAAATGCACACAATCAACAAGTAAATGTTTATTACTATTGTGGAAAGGACATTTGTACTTATATAAAGCATTTTTCAGAATAGGTTTAAGGTTTTTTTTCTTCGAATTCATTAACAGGACATATACTTTCTTAGCCACATCTTGAGGAGTATCAGGATGATCTAAGGTAGGTGTTGGAAGAAGAATATTAAGAGGAGGATGATAGCTAATATTAGCTACATGAAATTGAGAAGAGGAATAACCTATACAATGCATATCATGTTTAGGAGATACATTGATTGGGTTTTTAATTCCATGTTCATTAACACCAAGCCTTAAACCCTTATAACCTTGCTTATCAACCATAGTGTTGTAACACCCCAAAATTGGCACCTTATAACTGTTAGAGTAACAGTCTATCAGGTTATTAATTAAATCATTATGATCTACTTACTAACTTACCTATTCACTCTAGTTTGCTTTAGCTAACCTTAGGTTTTCCCTTTTAGGGTTTCATGATTCCTTTTATAAGGATTCACCTTTTAGTTTGTCATTACAGAGTTTTCACATCACATTGTAATTCATAGAAATATATTATTAATATATTGTTTTCTATTGCATACGATGTCTCCTCTCGCTTTTTGGCCTCCATAGCTATTCTTCTCTTTTGTCTTTTCTTTTTCCATGTGACAGGTTTGCATGCAGGTGTTCTTGGGAGAATAGGGCATTTTATTTTCTTAATATGGTATCACAGCTCTCCTACTGCTCGTTGTTCTAGTTTTTTTGAAGCAAGCTCATCGCAGTACGAGGGTTTGAAGTTCTCTAGTCTTTTCTGGTATTTTTTATTGGTTTTGGGGGTCTCTATTTTTTGGAGAACTTTAGACCAAAACCAACCCCATGGTTGTGTCTAGAAGGCCCAAAAACTCCATAATCCATATAAAACATGTCCATTTTGGACACCAGAGCATCTGGGAGAATTTTTTTCCCTTTTAGGGCCATATGGGCACGTTTTTTGAAAAAAATTAAAAAATGTTTATTTTTAAATATTTTTTTTGCATTCAAAAATGTGCAAAATGTCTTTTCAAAGGTGCCACCGCTCCACTGGGGCCCGGCCCCCAGCAGCGCGCCTCCCGCTGACCCTATGGCCCGTGCCGCCCTCCGCGGCCCCCGCCGCCACTCTGTCGACCTCCGGTCCCCACCACCTGGCCACCGCCGTGCTCTGCGGCCCCCGCCATAGACCTTGCCACCCAGCCACGCTATTCCATCGGCTCTCTCCACCCCTGTACTTAGCAACCGCACCGCTCGGCTCCAGTTCCACCACCCCCGTGCCGCTTGGGGGGTTTGTTTAGCCCCCACGGGCCTTTTTCTATGTGCAGTCAGTCATATGGATGACCAGGGGCTCCGCCCCAGCCCCTGCGCATGCCATGTGCCCAGGGGAAAGATTCTTTTTAGCCCCAGGGGCTTAACCTTGGATTTTGGGGCCTTTTTGACCCTCCCAGACTATTTTTGCTCTATCTTGAGCATACGGGGATCTTTTTCTGACTTTCATATACCGTCGAAAAACTCTTTTCAAGCACTTTCTGATGATGGAGGTTAGGGTTTTGGGTTCTACTATTTTGATAGCATTTTTTTCTATTGAAGTTTGATGTTTATTTTTGCCTTCCAAGAGCTATATCTTGCTCATCTGGACTCTTTTTTTGGCAAACCGAATATCGTCAGAAAACTGGTTTAGTGAACTATTCAGTTGTAGGGGTATTTTTTTTAGATTCTACTCCAAGTTATCTATCCTCTGAGTTTGGCAATTTTTTCACTCTGGCAAACTACTTGGGTTCTACAGGTCCTGGGATCTCTTTTTCTGATCTTCTAGCTCACTCTTCTTTCTGACTTCTGAACTTGTATGCTTCTCCACTGTTACATCTTTTTTCTATAAACACACTGAGATAAAGTGCCTCCTTCTATATGTCTAGGATCTTGTACACCTTGTGTGTTTTTATACTTGCACTCAGTTATAAAGTGCCATGGGGGGTTATGATGTTATGTTATTTTAGGCTCATCCACCTTTGTCAAGTGAGTGTACCTTCCATGACATTAGCCCATGCTGTGTGTCAGTGACACTGCCCTTTATCCTATGATTGTACTTCTGTTGCACTATTGGTGTTCCTAGTTCTTCTTTCTACAGATGTTTCTGGCATTACATTTCGATGTTCCTGTCACCTCTCCCTGTTCAGCATTATGGGGGGGTTCACCTGTTGGTTTTATTTCTTCCTATTTCAATTGATCAGCTCTTCAGACATTCTCTTTTCTACCTGGTCATGCACTTCAGTGGGGGTTCTAGTAGTTTCTCCTGACAGAGTTTACAACTACATGCTTCAGAGATGCTTCTTTCTCTTTCTTGTTCCTTTCTCTGGGACACCTTTCCCTAGATTGGAGGCTTAGTTTCCTTCATCTAGTTTATTTCATGTTTTGGGTACTTGATCAGGCCTTGTTGCCGGGACCCATCTTTCCTACTTTCTGCAGTAGTTTCCTAGGTTTTTCTTCTCCGTAAGCTTATCTTAAGGGGGGCTGTTAGAGTAATAGTCTATCAGGTTATTAATTAAATCATTATGATCTAATTACTAACTCACCTATTCACTCTAGTTTTCTTTAGCTAACCTTAGGTTTTCCCTTTTAGGGTTTCATGATCCTTTTATAAGGATTCACCTTTTAGTTTGTCATTATAGAGTTTTCACATCACATTGTAATTCATAGAAACATATTGTTAATATATTGTTTTCTGTTGTATACGATGTCTCCTCTGGCTTTTTGGCCTCCATAGCTATTCTTCTCTTTTGTCTTTGCTTCTTCCATGTGATAGGTTTTCATGGAGGTGTTCTTGGTAGAATAGGGCATTTCCTATTCTTAACAATAACCCAATCAATTTTGGTACATTATCTCATCTTCGAAGTCCTATAGTACTAGGCAAATTCTTCTTCTTATTGACTTAAATTGAATGAGTTTCAAATGTAGAAAACCCAAATTTGCATAAATCTAACATTATATTTAACTCCTAAATTCTTAGAGTTTATTAGCTAAAAAAACCCTATGATTAATTGATTTAATCCTAAAGTCTTAAGTGCTTTAAATTAAATAAATTCCACCCCCTTTAGCTAATATACATAAAAGGAATTGAAAGGTTATTTAATTATTGGGTGAATTATACTCAAAAAGGAATTCCATAATTCCATGTGAAAGGGCACTCATGTGGCAATAATCCACCCTTTTATTTAAATAATCTTTGCATTTTTGTCTCAAAAGAGAATGAAGAGACAACCGTTTCTTTTCAAGAAACTCTTCACTCTCTTTCCATGGTTTTCTATAAATTGGACCTCATTTCCTTCATTTTAGGGGATGATTTTGGAGAGATGCCTCTAAAATTAATTGCATAATTAGATTAATTTCAATTTGGATTAATGATATGTTGATTTTTGATGCAATTCATTTACATATCTAACATCTTAAATTCATCTTTCAAGCTTTCTAGTTTAAATGCAATTTCATTTCTAGATTAAGAGCGTTTAATTTCTAGACTAAGAGCATTTCAAGCTTTCATAGATTAATTACAATTTCAATTCATAGAGTAGTTGCAATTCATTTCATAGATTAGTTGCAATTTCATGTCATAGATTAATGGCAATTTTATTTTCTCTCATGCTTTAGAAATCTTCCATGTTAGCAATGGTCAGGTTGTTGGCTCTCATTCTGAGAGTAAATTCAACATCCACAACTAATTAGGAGGTAGCAAGTCGCTTCAATTGAATTTGTAGGATAAAAAAATCATTTTTGTCTTTGTGAATTGAACAATTGAGTAAAGACTATGCTGAGTTTGTGCCTGATTTAGAGGCCACATTCAAGCACATACATTTTGGCGCCCATTGTGGAGCAGAAAAAATGATTTTTGACCTCATTTTTAAACTTTTTGACTGTGTTTTTGGAGATCTATCGTACGTCCGTACAACACTAGTACGGATTCCCACGCAAATTTTTGTGTCGAGCCGTGTGAATTTTTTCTCCCTGTAGCACTATGTCGCGTGAGAAAATAGAAAGCTCGCGTGTGTTGAAGTACTTTCTCACGCGCATCAAAGCACTTGCTATTTCATCTAATCTATTGTTTCTCTATTCTGACATCTATTTTCTACTCTGATTTTCCTATTTCTAATTTTTTCTGCAGCATAATAGTGGTTTGTAGGTTCTCTTTCCAAAGATTAAAACTTTCTATCAGTTTACTTGCAGGATGATAGTCAAAGGCATAATTAAAATGTCATGTTTGTTTACTATTTTTCATTCACATAGTCTAAATAGTGCTTTGTTAAAATTTCATAAGGATCCTGATAGAAAAGTAGGGTAATAGGTTCTTCATTACATGGAAGTGATGCCCATGGATGAAACTGAGACCCAGATGTTGCTAGCATGATGGATACTTGGGGAAGCAAAGCAAGATAGCAAATCTTTAGCACTTCTACCTGTTAGGGGATTATGCTCTTCTCTCTTTGAGAGAATCAGAAACCCAAAGACTTGTGGACTTGGTGGAGTAAAGCTATCTCAGTGATGAATATGTTTGATGTATTTGGGTGAGGTGCAAAGGTAGAGAAGTATGCTCTTCTCTCATTGAGAGAATCAGAAAATCAAACCCTTGAATCTGAACCAAGTTAAGTCACCTCTAGAGGGCCTGCTAGAAGTTGAACCTCCAAGAATGACCCAAATGAGTACACACCTTTCGCCAATTATTCCACCTCACTCTAATGAATTCTAATTTTTTGTAGTCTAAAGACTCCAAAGCCATGGTAACTTCTTTCTTATTGATTTTGACTATCATCATGAGAAAGCCTTGTTTGTCATACTGAGCGGCACCACTCCTAGCCTTTCTTGCAAGGGTGTGTGACTTACAAGTGTTGGTGTGGCTATGAGACCCCATCTCTATATCAAAGGCACCAGAGGTTATTGTGAATAGAAGCCTATTAAACACTCTCTTAGTTAGATGCCTACCCGGTTCACCTTTGAAAGGAGACATAATCTATGCACAGGGAGAGGGAATAATCTCTCCCCTAGATTCTCGACATAGGTATGCACCTAGATGTTTGAAGTGGAATATGATGCTAGCCCCTATTTAAGGGTAACCTTCAAACATATATACTTAGTCCTTGGAAACACCAAAAATAGGGGAGCTCTTTCGAGGGTGACACTGCTGTGTGAGGTGCACGCATATGCATAAGACAGCGGAGCACAGATTTTGTCTTCTCAACCAATTTTCTTTGTAGGGATAACTGAGTGTCTATTTTAGAGTCTTAAACTATCTGTACTATCATCAAACAAAGACTCTCATGTGTCTACCAAGTTTCTTTGTCCTTGGTGGAATTATTTACAACTACTGTTTGCATCACTACTTGATTAAAACTTCATGTTTTTAAATGAGTGCTTGTCACCTTGAAACAAAGATTGCTGATTTGTATCATCTTAAAACTATCCTAAGATTAGAAATCTTGTTAGAGAACAATTCTCACTGTGTCTCGAAATCTATTTTTTATCTTGAAAAATGAGTTTGTTTATCTGCCTTATCTGCCTCTTGTCTAGGATTTGATTGCGTGTTCCCTCGTTGTCTGCAGACTAAAACTAGTTGTTTCAAGTTGCAAACTGACTGATGCATACTTAAACTTGTCTTGTCTCTTTGTCTCCATCCTATTTTCTTGTGTTTTTTGAACCTTGTAACACGATAGTCATATCTCGGCTGTTCTACCCGTACCTCTGACGATTCATGCTGGGTGCATCTCACACCTTGGCTATTCTAGCCTATTACCTCATTTTTTTATACCTTTAGAGACAGAGTTCTGAGTCATATCTTAAGTATCCTATCATATTAGCTTTGTCTATGCCTGTTACGACTAGGAGTAGTAATATTTTTCCTATATGCGGTTCTGGAGTAGGTAGAGGTAAACCTCACAATCAAGGAAAAGGTCATTCTGAACCCGTTATTCAAGTGGATAATCAAGAGGGATCATCATGTTCCTCTTCCCCATTCAGTGCAGAACCAAGTCCGAATCCAAAGCCAGTGATTTAGTTTTTTTCTAATCCATTGTTTCAAGATCAGCGTAATCCATTTCTCTCAAGCCAACAAGGCTACAAGAAGTCATTTGTTTGGGTTGATCCTATTAACGACCCTCGCTGCCTTAGTGATCTATTCCAACATTTCAATCCTTTTGATACACCAAAAAGCATATCGGCTATGAGTCCTCACTCTCATACGCACATGGAACAATCTTACGTTAACAACATGATGTCTCCTTTTGATTACACACAAGGTCATGACCAATCTCAACATGAACAAGGTCAAGAGCACCACCAGGGTAAAGATCAAACTTAGAGCATTTATGAAATTCTTGGCAATGAAGATGACCCAATAAATCAAAATGATATAGACATAGCAAAGTCTAAGAATGCTCTTATTAAAATGATGGAGATACTCCTTGTGAAAGACAAAGAAAAATACTTTCTAGATTTAGCAAATCAAGGGGTCAAATTACCCGTGAACTTCCAATTAGAAACGCTTGTCACTAAAGAAGAGGAAACTGAAACCTCCAAATTGCATAAGATAATTCAAGACATGCAAGGTCAAATCAGCCAACTTATGAAAGATAAGGACAAACCTACGCAATAGTTCACAATGGAAAGTATATGTCCTTTTCTATTTGATAGGAGCATTGTTATGCCACCTTTTCCCAAAGGTGTAGAGCTCCCAAAATATGACAAGTATCTAGGTACCACTGATCCCCATGATCATTTAAGAGAATTTGGTGCATTTTTGATGGATTTTATACATGATTAAACATATTTGATGCATCTTTTTCCATGAAGTTTGGGTGGACCCGCTATGGAATGGTTCTCACGACTGCCCACTGGCATCAAAACTTTTGATGAAATTGCTAATCTCTTTATGCAACACTATTCTCATAATATTCAACATCTTGTCAATATAAGGGATCTTTGCAACCTTAAGCAGAAGCAAGGAGAACCATTCTAGATGTTTCTCCAAAGATGGAGACAACTTTGTAGAAAGTACCCTTGCAAAATACCCGAGTCTGAGAAACTCGATATATTCTTGGATAATCTGACCCCTGACTTCGGGTATCAAGTCCAACTTCAAGTTCCCCTTAACTTTGATAGTATGATAAAACAGGCTATGAGAATAGAAGCATTCATGGTTAAAAAAGGTGAATTGACCTTGTATAAAGATAACAAGCAAAATCCCTCATCTTCTAACAAAGACAAAGGTAAATTTTCCAACAAAAATAGAGATGTTGTGAATAATGGGGTGGTCAATAACGTAAATTCAAATTCTTTGAAACTAGTCTTTAATCTCACCTCGGGTATACAAGCGACCAAAGCTATCGAAAAGGCTGCAATCAATACTCAACAGCCTTCTAAATTTTCTGGCAACAAACCTTGGGCAGCGTGACCGAAGCATGAATTTACCTCTCTGGGAGAACCGCTTGATGTGGTTTTCAAAACTTTGGTGCAAAATCAGATTCTTTCTCCTTTGGAGAAACATCTATATGATCCGCAACAAAGACCTCATTGGTGGAATGAGAATGCTTACTGTGATTATCATCAAAACAAAGGTCAGAAGATTGCTACTTGTCTCCAATTACGACATAAAGTTCAAGATTTGATTGATAACCAGGTTATCATTGTAGAGAATCATAACAATAATTCAGATCATCAAGCATTCAAAGATCCCTTTCCTCATTATGAGAAAGATGAATCCTCCAACGCTTAGAATAATAATGCAAAATTTAATTATGCAAATACCACTTACAATAATTTGATCAACATGATTGAACCAATGGAACTAGAATATTACAATATGTTTACCAGCAAGGGAAGTGGGAATGTTTCTAAACCTAGAACCCCATTTGTCTTGAGAGGCCCTGGGTCTCCATTATCTAAATCTAAAACATCTCAAGATTGTGCGAACGTTGTTACTAGGTCTAACCCTAGAATCTCTATCAAGGGTCCTAACCCTCCCACTACTACGTCTGTGCCAAAACAAACTATGAATAAAACTATTGTTGGTTCTAACAAAAAAACCATGAAGGCAGTCCCTATGCCCCCTATTGCTAGTTATAGCATTCTTGACCAGCTTCAAAGGACCAATGCTCAGATAACTATTTTTGAGCTATTAAAAATCTCGCCTACTCATAGGCAGATTCTGGACAAAGCTCTCACTGAAGCTAATGTCCCCAAAGATATCAATTTGGATTAGTTTCAATCTATGGTGGGTCATTTGACCTCTCTACATTATTTATCCTTCTCTGAAGAAGGTGATCACTCAGTTAGTCACTTGCACAATGCTCCCCTGCACATAGAAGTCATGATGGACAAACAGCTAGTCTTCCGCGTGCTCATTGATAACAGTGTTGGTCTTATTATTTGCTCCACTCATTTCTTTGCTGAACTAGGTTATGGTGAGGATCACATAGATTCCCACAAGATAATTACCATAAAAGCTTATGATGAGGAAGAGAGAACATCTAAAGGTCTAGTTGTGCTACCCATTCGGGTTGGCCCAATTGAAAGAGACGTCATATGTTAGGTGCTAGACCTTCCTCTTACGTATAATATTTTTCTAGGAAAACTATGGATCCATGAGATGCAAGTGGTTCCTTCTACATACCATCAGTGTATCAAGTATTCTTTTCAAGGCGCAGAGGTGACCATTCCCACTAGCATGGCTTCTTCTTGTAATGTTCTCACTCAATCAGCTGACAGTCTTGTTCCAACTAATAGAGAATAAACAGAACTCTTCGATGCCAAGCTCAAATACATGGAACAGACACTAAAAATCATAGACATAGGCATGGGGGGATATCAAATGGAACCTATGCTATCATTAGAAGCTCTACCCCTGTCTCCTCAATCTTATGGGAGACCGTCTGAGCACAACAAATTTTTTGCTACTCCTGAGATAGTTTATGAGGGTACATTTGTACGGTCTAATATACCATTGGAAGATGAGGATGAGGAAAGAGCTATCAAGGCTTGGCTTTGTAAAGGAAAGAACATAGCTGAACAAACTGCCCTGACTCATGAATTAAATCCTAACAATGAGGGTCTTAAGATTATGAAACATTTTGGGTACAAAGGAAGTGGCCCGATAGGTGTGAATGGCAATGGGTTAGTGGAACCTATCCAAGCTATATGACAAAAGACAAAAGACACCACTGATTTAGGTTTCAAAAATGTCCCATTTCACTTAGGGATCAATAAATTTGTGCCAAAAGTAGAACGTACACCAGAACCTGAAGGCACAACTATAGTCGACACTATACAAGATAGCTTAGATGAGGATTTCTTTCCTTATCCCATCCCTCTAGACCTGGAAGCAATCTTTGCTGAGCCAAATAATTTTGTGCCACATACCTGTATAGTTGAAATTGATAGTGATTCTAATCAAACCACTCCATTTGAGACACTAACTTTTGAGCAATGGGAAGACTTAGAAGATCCTAACTTCAAAGGAGAATAGTACATACCACTACAATTTTAAGAACAGTTGACACAAGAACAAGCCAGTATTGCAAGAACTCAAAAACCTTCATGGTGCAAGCACCCAAGTTAGAGTTCTGATATAGATTCTCATGATTATGAGTTTGATAGTTTATTAGTAGGATCTTATGAAAGACTTCTCTATGTAAGTGAGGGGTCTAGTGAAAATACTAATGAGTCTGAGTCTATAGGTGTTAACATGTCTTCTAGTTCGGTCGTTAGGGATCAAAAGGATTCAAACACACCTTTGGACAAGATTGGTTTAGCTCTTAGCTTGCTAGTTAACCCTTTCTACGAACATACTATGAACGCACTTGAACCTGTCGCATCTCTTTCCCTCCAACATCCTGAATTAATAGACTGGAATTCCCCTTCTTCATCCAGTGAAGTCCTTACATTCTAGAATGATTACACTTTAGCCTTCTACTTTTGCGCTATTGAGCCTGTAATGTCCTCCACTAGTGAAGAAAGTGTCAAGATGACTGAGGCTGACATCAAGTACCTTAGTCAGAAAATTAAAAGAAGAAAAAATAAGCACTCTGATGGTGAAAACCACATTGTGGCAGTATCATATCCAAAAAAAGTAAAAAGAAAAGACGTATCCAAAGGTGAAAACCTCTCTGAGGTACCTAAGGATGAGGTACTTGATGTACTTCTGAGTCACTTCCAAGAATGCTCATCAGTGTTAATTGAACCAACTCTGTCGATAAATCTAGGAACAAAAGAGCATCCACATATCATTCATGTGGCCAAGTCATTATCTACAAAGGAACTTAAGGAATTTACAAAAAATTTCCAAGAAAAAAAGATAAATTTTGCATGGACATATTTTGACATGTCGAGTGTGGATCCTGATCTCATTATGCATCACTTATCAATAGCTCTAGGTGTGAAACCTGTCAAGCAGAAACTTTGAAAGATGCATCTGCATGTAGCTTTATTGATCAAGGTAGAATTAGATAAACTTCTGAAAGTTGGGTTCATCCGAGCGATTGATTATGCAGTGTGGATTTCTAATATAGTCCTAGTGACTGGACATGACAAATCTATTAGGGTCTACACAAACTTAAGAGATTTAAATTTGGCATGTCCTAAAGATGATTTTCCACTTCCTAACATTGACATGATTATGGATATGATAGCGGGATATGAGATGTATTCACTAATGGATGGATTCTCTAGCTATAATCAGATCAAAATTGTGCTAGAGGACCAAGAGAAAACTGGTTTTACTTGTGCATGATGTACATTTTGTTGGAATGTTATGCCCTTTAGTTTAAACAATGTTGGGGCTACTTATCAAAGAGTTGTTACTACAATATTTCATGACATGATGCATAGGACAATGGAGGACTATGTGGATGACACACTTGCCAAAAGTATGGATAGAAAGACACATCTCACTGATCTAGGTCCTATACTAGATCGTATGGAGAAATTTAGGTTGTGTCTAAACCCTAAGAAATGTGCATTTGGGGTTACTTCAGGAAAATTACTTGGCTACATCATCTCAGTGAAAGGAATTGAGGTGGATTCAGAAAAGGTACAAGCTATAATGGAAATGCCACCACCCTGTAACATCAAACAAATCAGAGGTCTCCAAGGTTGGCTCCAATCTATCAGATGATTCATCTCACAATCAGCTGACAAGTCACAACCTTTCACCAAAACTCTGTATAAAGGTGTGACTTATGACTGGAACAAAGAGTGTGAACAAGGGTTTCAACAGATTAAACAATATTTAGCCAATCTGCCCATATTGATGCCTCCTATTCAAGGGAAGCCTTTGATCTTATATATCTTAGCAATGGAAACATCCTTGGGTGCTCTCTTGGCCTAAGAAGATCCAAATCATAAAGAAAGAGCCATTTACTACATCAGAAAAATAGTGGTCTCTTACGAAATGAATTATTCAGTAATTGAGAAGGCTTGCTTAGTAGTAGTGTTTGCTTCCCAGAAGCTATGACACTACATGTTGGCTCACACTACAAGGCTAATCACAAAGATTGATCCATTGAAATACTTACCTAGTAAAGCTACCCTCACAGGTAGACTAGCTAAATGGGTCATGCTCCTTAGTGAGTTTGATATTGTATATGTTGATAGAAAAGCTATCAAAGGACAGGTGATTGCAGATCAATTGGCTAAAGCACCTCTTACAGACCACCAACCATTAAATATGGAATTCCTAGATGACTCCATTATGCTTCTTACACATTAGACATGGACAATGTTCTTTGATGGTTCATTCACCCAACATGGGTCAAGAGCTGGAATTTTGTTTATCACACCTCAATGGTACTCCTTACCAAAGGCATACAAAATGATGTTTCCTTGTACCAATGATACTGCCGAGTATGAAGCTTTGATCAGTGGACTCAAGATTTCTATTGAATGGCAAGTGGATGAACTAAAAGTCTTTGGAGACTCACAACTAGTTATCAATCAAGTTAACAACACTTATCAAACCAAAGATGAAAAGTTGGTACCCTATAAAAAGATGGTTGACAGCCTTAAGAATTACTTTGTACATGACACTTTTTAGCAGGTTCCCTAGGTGGATAATAAAGCGGTTGATGCTATGGCTACTCTGGCCTCTATGTTAGAAATGCCAGAGAATGATTTCAGACACGAGTTCCTAGTGGAGACATTATGCTACCATGCCTATGACTCTCCTAACTCCCAGGTGGTTTGTTTAGTGATTGGGCATGATTCATCTCACTACCACCACATATACTCCTATCTCCATAACCAAACTATTCCTGACACATATACTAGAAATGAAAAATGCCATTTAATTTGTAGTGCTTCACAATACGTCATCGTAGAAAATGACTTGTATAGATGGGGTCTAGATGGTACCCTCCTTAGGTGTCTAGAACCTGATGAGTCTAAATGCACATTAGAAGAGGTACATGAAGGCATTTGTGGTTCTCACTCAAATGGTCTGACACTGGCTCGTAAGCTTATTAGAGTTGGGTATTATTGGCTTGATATGGAGAAGGAAGCTACGTAGTTTGCCAAGTCTTGCAAGCAATGTCAACTCCATGGTAACTTGATTCATGCTCCAGCTAAGGAACTCATTCCTTTTATCACCTTTTGGCCATTTCAGCAGTGGAATTTCAACTTAGTACGTCAGATATATCCATCTTCCTCGAGAGGACACAAGTGTACATCATCACTAATATGGATTATTTTACTAAATGGGTTGAGGCAGTACCTCTCAGTGTAGCTGATGGAAAATCTGTAGCTATGTTCATCCTAATCTACATTATTTGTAGATATGGTGTACCTTCCTTTATTATCACTGACAATGGAGGACAATTCAAGAATAAAGATTTGACAAATTTATGCACTAAGCTCAAGATTCTTCAACACTAGTCAGCTATTTACTATCCTCAAGGAAATGGACAGGCCAAAGCTTCCAATAAAACAATTCTCAAGATCTTGCACCATATGGTACACAAGTCTGGATGGGATTGGCACCTCTAGATTAATCCAGATTTATTTATCTATCACACCAGTATAAGAATTCCAATAGGGGCCATCCCCTTTGCTTTAGTCTATGGTGCAGATGTTGTACTGCCTATTGAGGTTGAGATTCCTACCTTGAGAGTCTCTTTGAAGGGCCTCATTACAGATGATGACATTAGAATATCTCAGCTTCAAGAGCCTGAGTTACTGGATGAACGTCGGAAGGTGGTGTTTGATCATCTCAGAGAATATCAAAAGAGGATATCAAAGAGCTATAATAAGAAATTTAGACCAAGAGACTTCCAAATGGGTCATCTCGTCCTGAGAGAGAATCCTAAAAATCAGCAACAACAAACTTAGAAAGGAAAGTTTGAACCGAATTGGATTTGTTCTTATATTATTACTGTAGTATTTGGGTCTGGCGCTTATCAACTCTCCACTATAGAAGGTGAACCACTAAAATAGCCTATCAACGCTCTTCACTTGAAGAAATTCTACAGTTGAGATATCTTCTGCATGCTCATGTACATACTTTATTTCTGAGAAAATCCTAATAATTGTAAAATGTCCTGAAAAAATGATCATCTTAGTGAAAACCTGGCAACCAAGTGCTTTGATGTATCTATTATCCTGGTGAAAACCTAGTAAACAGGCACCTTGATAATACAAAAAAAAATGAAAAAATAAAAAATACAAAAAAAATCAAAAAAAGAAAAAGAAAATGAAAAAGAACAAAAAATTGAAAATACAAAAAATTAGAAAAAGAGAAAAAATGTGCCATTGATGAAAAACTGGTAAACAAGCATCATGGTAGCAAAAATAGAATTTCTACCAAGATGGTGAAAACCTAGTAAACAAGCACCTCTTGTTCTGCAATGCTTTATCTGTCGCAGCATATCTTGGCTTTCCCACAGTTGCTCTTTTGCTTTCCTGCTTCAGTTTGCTTTCTCTCTTTAGTTCTCTTTCCTGCTTTAGTGTGCTCATGCTTTTGCTTTCCGTCATCTTTGATATTTTTCTCAACCTCACATGGATTGAAACTGGTCATACTCAGGGGCATGTTCCTGGTCTAGGGGGCATTGTCTTATCTTTTTTCATTAGTCACCAATGGTTCTCACTGTGTCTGCCTGCCGATGCCTCGTAGCATTTCGTCTCTTCTTGAGACTCTCCTTCACATCAGTCACCAGTGGATCTCACTACATTTTCCTGCTGATGCTTCGGTGGAATTTCATCTCTTCTTGAGACTCTCCTTTGCATCAGTCACTAGTGGTCCTCAGTGCATTTTCTTGATGATGCTTCAATCTCATTATCGATCTTTTTTCTTGAGAATCTCTTGCGATAGTCACCAGTGGTTCTCACTGAGTCTTCCTACTGCCACTACATTGCTAAGATTTCTCCCATTATTTTTCTATCTGTTTGTTCAACTTTGAACCATTCGTCACTTGGGGGCATGGCTCCCCATTTTGTTCACTCTTCAGTTTACACTTGAGTCAGTAATCTTGTCAAAGGACAACTCGCTACTGGCACAAACTGGTGTTTCTCAACACCTTAATCAAATAGTGTTTTTCAACACTCTCTTTGGACACATCTATTTTTTTCAACACACTTTGGATATCTCATGATGTAAACACATCTTGATAGTAATCAAACACATCACACTCATAAGCACAATGGTGTTTTTCAACACCCTAGACATAGGCACATTCGTAAGCCTTGAACATGCTGAGATATGATTGACTCTTTCTTAGTATGTTGTTTGTTCTTATGAATTTCATTGATATTTTCTTTTTATACTACTTGTTGGTGTGGTTTCGATGATCTGACAACATCAAATAAACATGGTGTATGTGATAAGAGCTTCTGCATTAAGGTGGAAAAGCCTCACATCCCTCGATCTTGTTTATTTGTATGCCAAGGGGAGGTTGGAATCATCTCCTTGACTATTATTGTTGTGTTTGTTTACTTAAGAATTTTTACTGTATCAAACTGGAAACAATGTTTGGGTCACCTTGGCTTTTGTGTCTTGGTGCTTATGTTTGTTTCCTATATTTTATCCGATGAAAGTCATATTCATATTCTTATGGTCGCAGCAGCACCAGTAAGGATTGTATTAACTCTGATGATCCAAAAGCACCCGATGATGATAAATACAATGACTCCAACAACCAAAGTCCTAGGATTGCATTTAGTTTAGGTTTACATTCACATTTTAGGCTTGCATCATGGTAGTTTTGGTGTTGTCTTCATTTGTCTTCTCATTATTCAAGGGTCCTCATCTTTCATCATGGTTTCTTCTCAACTGCATGAGTGTCTGGTCCTCGTTCTCGATCCTCATTTGCATACTTTTGGTTAGTACCTATTGTATATTCTAAATATCCTACATGAGATGATTAGTACCATTGCATTCATTGCATTACATTCATTTCCAAGAAGTGCATTTCCATACATTCATTTGCATACATATATTCATAAACATGTGCATCCATTATAAGCATAAATCAAATCATACATAGCATTTATCCATCTAACATCTATCATAGCATTTTCATACATCAATAAAACATGTGAATAAACATTTGCATATTCATCCATGGCATACCTTTCTAATCCATATATCTAATCA
>MU226877.1:1163420-1175663 GCA_018584345.1 Thuja plicata | reverse complement strand
TTTAGGAGAAGTTTCTTTGGATTTCCCTTTATTATCACCATGGATAGGATAATAAGGAGAAGGTAAATCTAGAAATTCTTGCACATCCTCATCTTGTACCATAGTTTGAGCCTTAACAAAAGTATGACAAGAACTAGGGATGGAAGATGGAAGAATAGGAGTGGGATTATTAGAAATGATTGGATTAGGAAGGTTAAGATTAGGATTAGGAAGATTAGGTAATGGAGTATCATCTACCAAATTCTTCTCATAATATAAAAGAACAATAAGTCCACTACACAAATCCCTAATTAAAGTTTTGAAAGTAGGGAGACTAGTATTGGTCAATGTTAAAATAGCATAAGCAAGTGAAACATGAAGATTAACAAACATGATAAAATGGATGACACTCTCATAGACATCATAGGTACTATAAAGAGATGCTAAAAGAAGGATAATGAGAAAGATAGCCATACACCAAAAGAATTTCATAATGAAAATGCAAGAAGTTTTTTGTATATTTTATGAGTATTTTGTAAATTCTAATCTAAGATGTACATCTAACACCAAAGAGAAGGAGTTGTCTATCGCAGGTTCACCAAAATGATTAGGGCAAAATCATGTATGATGTGGGTTTGATTTGCTTAGAGTATATTTATTTCCTCAACCTTACTTTATATTTAATTGAATTATATTGATTGTGTATTGTAATTAGGGAGAAGATAAAATGTTTCTCTTCAATTCCCAAATGCACAAATGGAAGATCCAAATTGATCAACCCCAAGGAAGGGCTAATGCATAAATGAACCAACTATTTGGAAATGAGAATAACAAGAGAGATACCTTAAATTCTATTAATTGTATGTATGGAAATGATATATGACAGTAATTGAAGGAATAGGAGAAATGCACTAACCTTGAAATGTGGCAGATCAAAGAATGTTGTTTTCTGAGGTCTGTAGACTATTTCTAGAAAAAATGAATGTTGATCTTGAACCAGAACGTAGAGACGAACAAAACCCAGAAATCATTTTATTTTCTGATGTCATCTTATGAAAAAGGTTGACCTTGACCCACAAATGTCAACCCTAGTCCCTGACCCAATAATGTTGACCCTGACCTGCACAGGTCTGACAGAAAATTTGTTCACGCCGTCTGAAAGAAAGCCTAAAAGGGTATCTAGATCTGATCTCAAATCTACTATTATATACATGTACATACAAGAAAAAAAGATTTTTTTTTGGGGGGGGAGGGGTTTGCCTTAGTCAAACCCTGATTTAGGAATTAACCTTAAAATCAATAAAGTATAGAATGCTAGCAAGTACTAGAATTGAATCTAACAATGAAACCATGATATTCAATAGATATGTAATTGAAATTCAAATGTATGCAAATATGTAAGTATGAAAGTAATGGACTTTAGAAACCATAAACCTCCATGATTGTATGATTGAAATCCACTTTGAAGAGATGATGAAAGAGTCTTGAGGATGCACAAAGGATCCTGAAGGAAGATCACACCACTATGATGGCTAGATCTAGGGTTTGAATGTTGAATCTTTAATGTTTGCACCTAATCCCTTCAAAGGCTTGAAAGCCTGAATCCTTGATCTTTAATGGAGGACTCGAATGCTTGAGAAGAAAACTTGAGCACCTTGAAAGCTTGGAATTATGTAGAACAATGGATTCTTGAACTATTTTCTTCTTGACAAAATCTTGATTAGAGCTTTTTTGCACTTAGAAGACTTAGAGAAAATGAGAGAGAGAGAGAGAGAGAGAGAGAGAGAGACTTCCTTTTATATGAAATTAGAGCACAATCTTCTAAGGAGGCTGACATAGGATAATTAAATTCCAATTAGACCCATGCCCCTATAAAATGACCTATATTAAATATAATTTAGGAATAAATACTTTGGAACCCGAAACAGCTGACCCGGAAGCGGGAAAATTGAATTTTTGATGACCCTGGACAACCGACAAACTTTGTATTTTGAAAGGGAGACCCTGGTTAGGGTCAAGGTCGAACCTAACCTAGGTTAGGGTCAAGGTAAACCCTAACCTAGGTCAAGGTCGAGGTCAACCTTGACCCAGGGGGCCAGAACCCCTAGAAAATATGCTAGGTGGGGTAGAAGGTGCCCGGAGAGGCCCAATCAGGGTCCTGAATAGGCACAGAAGCATGAGATGATGCAGAAATGGGAGGACGATATGATGGAGGTCAAAAATTTACCCTAAGGAGGGCTAAAATATTTTAACATGGAAGTGCTTCCATTTTAGTATGATACAATATTTTATCCACATCAAAGTTGTAAGGGACCCTAGCACCCTTGTTGATTAGGCTCTCTAGGAACTTACCCTTGTTTTTCTCCAAATATTTCTCCACATACTATAGGAAAAGTGGCTCTTGTTGCATTTTCATGAAATCTTGGGAGGTACGATCAAAGCTCGAGCTACTACCCCCATATTGTGAACCATAATGAGAATGTTGGGAAGGTTGTCTTGAGTTCCTAGGAGGTGTTGGTCTCCTATAATGATCATGTCTAGAAACCCTTCTTCCTCTAGGGCTAGGAGATCATGATGGTGATCTTGAATGTATCCTACTTCATGGAGTCCTAGGAGGAGTGGATGGAGGATAACTGTTTCCACCACTAACATGCATATTATTGAAAGGATCATTGAGTTGTCGAGACAAGATCCTATCTTGCTCTTCTTGAAAGTATTTCTTTTCCATTTCTATCCCATCTATTTCTCAAACTCTAGGCATCTAATTTTTTCTTCCTTATGAGCTTGTTCATCCTAGAATGCTTTCTTTTCATGCTCAATCCTCTTAAGTCTATCACTCATGTAATTGGTAGATGTTTTAAGAGGTGAACTTGGTCTTGGATTTTGAAACAAGTAGTTGGTATAAGTTGTATTGATATGAGTATCATAAAGTTCATCTCCTTGGTTCTCATGTTGTGATAGCTCATCTTCATAAGCATGTCTCTTACCTCTCTCTCTCTCTTTCTCTCTCATCCCTTTGGTCTACATCTAAATATCTTGTTGAAATAAGGGGTGAGGCCGGTCTACTGCCACGAGAGGAACCACTAAATGAAATAGCATTTCTACTCGTTGCAAACATATCATCATAACGTTTATCCATGGCTTCCTTGTCTCTCGAAGTCATTCTATAACTCATATCCATAGAAGAGTGAGAAGATGCTAAGGGGGTACCCAACACACTAAGATGACTCTTGGAATCAAACCACACTTCTGAGGTATTCCTAGGCGATTGATCAAATATGGGTTCTTTTCCCTTATATCTTTGGTTTGTTTGAACTAAGGGTAATTGGTTAAAAAACACTTGAGGTCATTTTCCTTGATTTACTTGATATCTTGTTGTAACTGGTGTAAAATAAAAGGTACTAGCTGATAGGACAACCCTAAGAGATGTTGGTACCAAACAAGGATAGAAAAGGCATTAAATTGTCCAAAAAGAGGTGATAAGATAGAAAATTTGTAAAAGACGTAAGCCAACACTGCCACAGAGGTGCCCAATAAATTCAGTTGAATATCCTAGCACATATGGATTAGGAGGGTGATCTTACCAAAATTATATTAATTGAGATTGAAATTGTATGAAAGTGGATGGACAAGAGACTACCAAAACTCTCCAAGTGTGTTATCAAAGAATCTAAATGTTTATCTTTTCAATAAGGATAGTTTCTAGCTCACCAAGCTCCAAGAAAAGGTCACTTATGAAATCAAAGATTGCTAATCCAAGAGGTCAAAATGGAAGAATCCAAAGCTAAACAAGCTTCTAACAGTGGGGTAATTAATCCAATCTGACCCGAATCAACCAAGGAAACTGGAAATGACATGACAACAATCAAGCAAGCGGGCAGAAGATAGAAAATAGCTCAGTGGCAGATAGTAAACTGACAGGAAGTTTGCAAAAATATCACTTGAGGAAATGTAGCTAGCCATGCAAAGAAACAGTTTTCTCGCATGAGGGAAGGAAACATAACTCAGTTTTTTATTATTTTTAAATAACCAACTAGATGCATTAACATATTTTATCACGAATCAAGCATACAATACAACAATCAGGGAGTTCAAGCAATCAATGTCTTCAAACAATGAGCAAGGGACAAAGCAACCTTGCACATGAACATGGATAGTGTCATAGTATTCTACTCCATAAGAATCTTACTTGTGTATGTTCTCAAAATGTTTTCCAATCATGCACATAGCCCTAGAAAAGAAAAAGTTGGTTGCACGATGGTTCTTAGTAATGGTTTGACTCTGCAACTTTTGCAATCTCAAGTAGGTGAAATCCAATCCTAGCACACCGAGGTTTTTACACAGTTTGAGAATTTAATCATTCAAGAGCTACTGAGGAGATCTGAGAAACCACAAGAAACTACACCTCTGGAGATTTCTTCCACAAGGACATTTATATAGCGGTTGTTTCTACCATGGCGAAAATGGATATTACCGCTTGAGGTTCTGTCCACATGGTTTACCCAATAAAGGGAGTGTCCATTACGGTTAACCCTGTCTAACAAGGAAGATTAACAATATCAACCACATGGGGACTTGATTCAGATTAAGGGGTTTTAAGTTTTTGATTCTCCCAAAAGGGAAAAGAGCATAATCCTCTATCCTTTTCACCTAACCAAAACATAGCAAAAAAGATTAATTGACCCACTAATTTGAAATCACCACCCAAGATAAATCAACAACAATGACCACCAATCTCAAAAGAGAGAGTACCAATCAAAGTTGAAGACCAAACCAAGTGAGACAATGACAAATCCTTCCTTACATACAAGGGGATCTATTGTCAAGAAGAGCTTCACATATAATACAAGCGAATGAAGCCCACTCTCTCAAGATCACCACAAATAGTGTTCATAGGGACTAATTACTATGTGAAACATATATGCAAGAAAACAAATCTAGGTCCATTTTTATAGCACCAATTGGAAATGTGATCTATGAAAGCAAGAAACACTCAAGCTAAACACATGAGAGTTTCATTTTTATTTCCAAAATCCAAATGTTATAGAGATGAAACAAAATACCTCAAGTCTAATGAAACGCAAACATTTTGTTGTTTATCCACGCAAGTCCAGATCAGCAACAACAACAACAACAAAAACAAATCAGAAACCACCAGAAATAGTAAAAATTCATGGTTAGAGATAAAAAATATAAAATATAGCAATAAAATCAGATCTCTGGTGTGAAATCTCACATGAAAATTCTTAGAGTGTCACGCAAAGATTCACAGATAGCCACATGAAGATTTACAGAATCTCATGCGAAGAAACACACGAATAGCAAAAACAATTTGTAGAAAATAGTAATAGATCAGATCACAGCCTGAAATTGAATGTCGCATGAAAATTCACATAGAGCCACGTGAAGATTCACATAGTGCTGCGTGAAGAAACACATAGATAAACAAAACCTTGTCTGCAGACTTGCAAAATATCGCACAAAATTTCCCTGCAAAAGTATGGAAAATACGGAAATTTGAAAATAAATTACAAAAATAAATATAGTGACAGAAAAAGAATCTTCTGCCCCATGGTGGGCGCCAAAAATGTGTGCTAAAAATGTGTCACACTTCTATGGGTCATTCCATCCAAGGTTTCTCAAGAATGAGGCCTCAAATATTGACTCATAGATCCCTAGTCATGGAGTGCAAAGGTTTTTAATGGAGGCCCTCAGATTGACCTAGTTGTGCCCATGCAAGTACACCATGAAATGAGAGATTTAACGCATGAAAATGACAACTATTCTATATGATTGCAATGCATAAAAGGAAATTAATCTAAATGATAACAATGCAAGATTATTCTATGAAAGGAAATATGAATTTAATCTAATATGAATCTAATCTACATGAATAGCCATGGATGTAAGAAGAAGAAGAAGACAAGAAGATAGAGAAGTTGCAATATCCAAGCCAAAGTGCTCAAATTCTCCTCAAAAATTGCTCTCCAAACCTGCAGCATAACAATACATAAAAATTCTATATCATCAAATGAGAAGGAGAGGTTTCCTTTTAAAGAACAATGGACGGTGGAGATTAAAAGGCAAAATCAAAGGCTATGATTAAGAGGCAAAAAGCCCACAACTTAGGAAGATGTGTAGAAAAAGGAACTTTATTTATTTTTATTTAATTTATTTCCTTTTTCGACCTAGAGGAATTTAAGTGGGGGTTTTATTTAATTAAAAGGGAGATTTTCTTTTAATTAAATAAGATTATTTAATTTAATTAAAAGGGATATTTTAATTAAATGAGATAATATTATTTAGTTAAGAGAGATTTTAATTAAATAAGATAAAATTATTTAATTAAAAAAGAATTTTAATTAAATAAGATTATTTTATTTAATACAAAAGGAATTGTTTTCTTTTAATTAAATAAGATAATTGATGAAATGATTAAACCTTAGGAAATATTGAAATAATTGAATTAATTACGATTTGATCAAGAAAATTAATTTGAATTGAAAATGTTCAAAACCTTTGATTCAGGAATTTGATAAATTGATAAAATGATAAATGGGGCCCATAGTCTAGGTGACCATTTTAGGGTGCATACACCAATATGATATTATAATAGGTTCCTTTTTGAAGGTTGGGCAAGTAACAACATATTCTAAGATTTGACTACGTAGGGTAGAAGGGTGGGACCATTCCTTTCGTCATCTATTCGTATTCAAAGATTCCTCCCTTTTAACGCTTATAATTCAGTCTACTTATCCACAAAATTAGGTGGATGTCCATAAGTATTTTAATGTTGAGAAAAAATTACGTCGGATGTGCAGATTTAAGTTTAGAGCTTCATTGGAACTCTATAGGCATTTTTTATGCTACCAATTAGTTTGATATAGGACTTTAAGTCCATTTTTCTTATGTAATTAGCTATAATCCTTGATTTATTTTGGTTTATGAAATTGAGCAGCGAGTTCTAGGCTGTAAGTCTGAATTCAAGTACATTCCCCTCTTTGTACATATGTCTCAGAGCAAGCACTTATTACTATAGTAGTGAGATATATTTGGGTATCATCCCCACTAGGGTTGTTCCCTTAACCAGGTTTTCCTCGATAAAAGATATGGTGTTATGATGTTTGCATTTTTTTATGTTGATTGGTTTACCTATTTTTACTTTCTATATTAAGTTGTGGTCTTAGTTTAAGAAGTTAAAGAATATTGCTGCATCGATTCACCCCCATCTTGTTCGTCCCTAATCCTCACAAACTCTGCTACTTTTCCATCATGAGAGATTAATTTACATTAATGAGAGAATATCTCCTTTTCTTGAATGGAAGAAGACTTGGACATCTTGAATTGGATGATTGGCTTTAAATCTTGAATCCAAATCCTCAATTACACAACTTGAATTGCTTTATTGCTTGCAATTCAAAGATATGTTTCTCATGTATATTATGGATAGTGGATGTCAAAATGAGAGGATTTGATGTCTTTTAATACTCATTTTAGGATTCAACATTGCAAGGTCGACCACAAATAAAGATCAAGAAGAAAAACCTTTGCATTGGGCCTAAAGCCCATGTAAATACAATTCCCTAGGAATACGTTGAACTCGGTCAACCTAGTCTAGCACAAGGAAAACTTCGTTCAACCTAGTCCCAGTATTGTTAAATTCAAAGTAGATCTCGGACATGGGAAGTGTGAAAAGTTTCGGCGAGAGAAAATAAAAGATGTGGGAAATCAAGCATAAAGGAATTCAAATGTTGAAATCATTAATATGGGGTCTAATAGTTCCTAAAGCCACCAATAATGGGTGCTAAATTTTTAGGGTGGTACAGGGTTAAAGATTTGTTATAGAATTTGGATAAGCTTGAAGAAGTCCCGATGGCCTCCCAAAAATCCTTATCATAGAAAAGGGAGACATTTTCTTTGAAGAGCACATGTTTTCTTGAAGGCAATATGGGGAATGTTAATTCCACAATAATAGAGGCCAAAATAAAGAATGATGACACTAAGGGATCAATATAAATTCTATTTTTTAATATATTATCTACTTAGAGGCTTAATTATTACACCACGTGTACCATATATATGTGGAAATATTCTTCTTATTAGCAAGAGGATCCACTTCCTTGAGTGTTCTTTTTTAGTTTTAGACTAAAAGAAGACTTCATTTACTTTCTAATAGACATTATTCCCACCCATTTTTTCCTCTCTATTTTGGAAAATATTAAAATCATCAATGATTGTATATTGAGATTTTGGGATTTCAATGTAGTCATTTAGTTCCAAAGTAAAACCCTCTCTCTATAATCATTGGAGGCATACAATAACCAAATACCAAAAGTGTTTTCATGAGTATAAAGTGTCACCCAATAAACTCTTTACACATGGAGAAGCCCAAGGGACTAATCTAGTCAATCCACTTTAGGCTAGAATCAAAATAACTATCTCACCCTTACCTTTCTCATGGTCAGTAGTGAAATATTTGGCTTGGTTTCATATAGATTTTAGGGTATTGACAACTTGAAAACAAACTTCTATAATCGTTGGGATCCACATAGGAAATATATATTTCTTATTTTTATGCACCAATTTATAACCAAATATTTCATATCACCCATCTCTAATTCTCAAACATTCCAACTTGATATATTAATGTTCATTTAGCATGAGAAAATTAGGGAACGGGCTTCTGGTTTCTCTACAATATGTCAAAACATATGTGAATTTTACCTCCTTTTTTTTAGGGGTCCTTGCGTGACCCTTAATGGTACATAGATTTTCTATCATTCAAATTCCATTTCTTTTTATCCCCTTTCTTGAAACTAACTCAAATTGTTTGGTCTATCACTAGATTTTCTATCACTAGGAAGGAAGTTGGATTCTACGTCTCTGGGGTCTTAACCACTTTGGGGAGAAGCCCTTCGGGTTTGGCATCTAGTATCCTTTTCTCTAACCTCAATAGATTCCAAGACTAACTATTGTGTATTTTTCTTTCTGAAAAACCACTATCACTAGGGACAACTGATTTAGAGGCATTCCTTGATTCAATATTAGAGGGAACATTTGTTAGGAAAAATTTTGAATCCTCTTTAAAAACTTGGTTAATTAAGGAGATATTAGAATTTCATGTGTCTTTATTCTCTTTTTCATATTTGGAATTGGATAACTTATACAATTTATTCATAGGTGTAGAAGGAATGTGCGTGTGGGTGTGTGTGTGTGTGTGTGTGTGTGTGTTAATTTATATATATGATATATAAGATGGAATCAAAGCACAACAAAATAAATAATTTTGAAATTATGAAAAATATTAGCGACGCTTAATGTTCCTTACTACAGTTAATCTCAATGCTTTGCTAGTTGGATAGGACATGAACTGACTTGGTTATATTTAATCACCAAATATGTAGTACATTTGCAAGACGAGAAATTAGAAGTCATTGTTTCTCAAGAGGAAAACAGATATTTACGATAAGGAGGTATCTAGTGTAACATTACTATGACAAGGAATCTTATTGTATAGTAAAAACATTAGTTGAACAAAGAAAAGTTATTTGTTTAGAAAAATACATAGTGAATTCAAATTAAGGTCCCAAGAAAGGCAAACATGAAGATCAACTATCAAATCTCTTTCATGCTTTGAATTTGGAATGTGAGTAATGAAGCATGAATTGAAGAATCCGATAGTTCTAATTATTATCTTTTCCTGAATGTTTTCAGTTATAACCATTACTTCAACTAGGAAGTTGGCATCTCCATGTTTGTACTTCTCCTGGATTATTCTTTTGCATTAGTCAAACATTTGTATATGATGCTCTAGATCTAGAAAAGGGACACCCAAATTGATTACCTTAATTACATAAGGTTTTACTCAATAATGTCTGAGGCTTGAGAATTTCTACGGAAAGCGTATTTGTGTTGCCTTTCTATAAAAAGGAAAATGAATTTCGATATATAGAGATCAAGTTAGAGTGATACAAGTGACCTTATGTCTAAATTATAGTTGTTGTCACTTTAGAACTTAATAAACTATGAAATATTGACCCAAAATGAATGAAACCAATTACATCCTCTAGATATTAAAGTTACAAATATAATTTAGAAATAATTACAGTGTTATCATATTTTAAAAAAATGTTATGATGATCCAAGCAACAATCACTTCTAAAAAACACAATAATTTCACACTAACCACTTTTTGAAGAAGAAGGAAAAATGAATTTAAATGAATTTTAGTTTTTTAAAAAAATATATATTTATAAACTAGATAGAAAATGCTAAAAGACCCTAGTTTACATCATCTTCAAATTCATAATAGTTTTGCAGCAATAGGTGTTTGAAAGTGAAGTTTTTTCTCAAAATGTTGACCTCTATGTCAAAGTTGGCCAAAAAGTAGAACACACTATTCTGGGACCACCCTCAACTCCCTTCCTTTTTTGAGAATTAGTTGATTTGATGCCTCCAACATACTCAGGTTGGAGTCTTCTTTTAGCTTTGCCAATCCTCTTTGTTGGAGGACTAATTGAAACTTTCTTTTTTCTTTTCAGATGGATAGTAAATGTAGAGGGTAATTTTGATTGAATCCCGATATTAATATTATCTCTCCTCTTAGATTCACTTGAGGGTCTCCCCCTTTTCTTTGAAGATGAAACATGAGAGAGTTTGGAAGGAGATTGGAAGATAGAGCATGATGATGAATGATCCTTCTCTTTAATAATATACCTTAAAGAGAAGGGGAAATAGTGACGAGGACCTCTTGTAAGAATGAATCTATGTATGGAGATAACATCTCATAAGGGTTTTTAGTCTTAGGAATCTCACCCTTGTATTTTAACCAAGACATAGAAGTATCAAAATAGTCAATAATAGAATTGACAATCTGATCACCCAAAAAAATATTGACATCATTGGCAATGTTCTCTACTTGTGAAACTACTTGTGGGGATGGTTTATTTATAAATGAATTTTCCACAAAACTTATCACCTGATCTTTCAATTGATTAATCTCATTTGGTTGAAGGCGATCAACGTTTGACGCAACACAGGGGGAGGTGGAAAGAGATAAAGATTGTTGAAACACACAACAAGGCAATTTAGGGGAAGGTAATGGTTCTAGAAAAGGGAATAAATATGGAGGAGAAATTGTAAGAAAGGATATCCCAACCACAGAAAAAAATTGCGCATGGGAAATACGAGGAGATACCTCAAAAATAGGAGGAGGAAGGATTTAAGAGATATGATATAAAAAGGAGGAAGTATATTGTGGAGAGAGGTTTTGAGTGGTTGTGAGAGATGAATGATGAGAGTCTGGTCCATGCTGCTTCTTGGGAGGGGAGAAAGAAGTCAGTTTTGAGTTAAAGAATTTCTAAATAACTCTCCATCAATGGAAACAATTTCCTTATGCAAAATTTTTGGGTCCTTAACAATAGATTGTCTCTAGGGTCCAAAAGGTGAATCAAACTTGCAAGTAGTTGGTGCGGCACAAGAAAAAGAAAGTAGAACACAAATTTTTGTAATCATAATGTCATAAAAAATGCAATGATTAGTTCTAACAAATTTTCCAAATGAATTTCCAATTTGCTTTAAAATACAAAAAATTATTGAATTTGTATGGTAATCCAAGTAGGGTAAACAGGTTGGCACAAGATCAAAAATAGGTTGGCCTACTTAATCAAATGGTTTCCAATTTGTATTAAGTACAATATTTTCTTTTAAATTTAAAAAGGGTTTTAACAGAGCATAGTATTTTGCATCTTTAGTATCAAAACTATAACAAAGGTATAAAAAGATAGAACCTGAAAAATAATACATGCCATAAAACTTTGATTCCACTCTTTTATGTAGTTCTGATAGAGACCGTTTGTTTGTTGGAAGATAGCTGGAATTTGAAAACGGGAAGATGTATTTTTGTACGGCCAAATGTGGAATTTGCCAAATTTTCATTTTGGACCAAAATGGGAATTTGGCCGTACAAAAATACATCTTCCCGTTTTCAAATTCCAGCTATCTTCCAACAAACAAACGGGTCCATAAAAAAATATAATATCCCAGAACTTTAATTATTATATCTTAACATAAAAATCAAACCGGATTTTCTTGGTGGAGAAGGTAAACGGCTCTGCTAGGGTTTTCATGTGTACGGATTTCTGTCTGTGTTTTCGCTCTGAGCCTTCCATCTGTCATACCGCATTTACTGCGGGATCTCATTAGGGTTAGCCTTTAGTATGGCTCCGGCCAACTTCGGCCCAGCAGTTACTGCTGGTGCTCGAG
>MU226877.1:1143380-1158122 GCA_018584345.1 Thuja plicata | reverse complement strand
AGTTATCTGTATCCGGCTTTGGCCGAGTGACTCTGCGGGGTGATTTTATTTATCCCCCGGCCCCTTTTTTGTGAATATGTAACTTTGAAATTTATTAATGGAAAGGAACTATTCATAAAAAAAAAAAAAAAAATCAAACCGTCGTCAAAGATCAGGAAACTGATTAATAGTAATATGAGATATTTTATTCTATACCTTTTTCCGCTTATGATTAGCATGAACACTTACACATCAAAGCGACATTACTGTAGTTTGAGCTGAATCATGTGCATCATCATTCAACACAAAATCATTAATGCCCACATCATTCGAAGCCATGCCTTTATAATTTTCATTATTCGGGCCATCTTTAACAAAAGACCTTTGTTGTTGCATTTTACCAGAACTCCTCTAATCCATTATGGGTTGCCTCTAAACATGTCTAAGACTGAAATAACTCTTACAGTTTTGAAGACATAGTTTTTGAGGAGCCCTTACAACCTCAACCGTAGCTGGTAGAAATTAGCCTTTCATATCTATACCCGAATGGGTAAAATCCTACCAGTGGCCATATTTAAATACCCATTGAGGTTGTAGACTATATCTAGCATATTGGGGAGAAAACCCCCAAAATAATCTGATTTATCCCCTATATCACACCATTGTCCTCCACCAAAAACCCACTAAGGATGATAAGGGAGAGATTCAGAGGGGCTTTTCAGTTCAAAGTCCTCTAATGGTAAATCTTCCCAGCAAACCCACAATTTTCCCATAATGTTTCACACAGATCTGATCTCAACGGTCCTATTCATCGATCCAAATTCTTTGTTAAAGATTGCACATGATGAAATATGATCAAACAACCAGCAATTGTGCTCTGCGACCACTTGGGGATTGATATTTGAAATATAAGTTGTCTCTCCCCTCAGACGGTTCTCTCGCAGGTGAGGTTTTTAAGAAAATATGGCCGCTGGAAAAGAGCATTTCGCGTCTTTATTTGATAGTAGTTTTGAAAAGAAATTATTGAATGCAAATCCTTGTCTGACCGAATGTTTGTTGAGGCAATTTGGAAAGGCCGAAATGATTATTAAAATCCACTCCCTGCAATAATATATTTGCTAGCTAGTTCATTTTGTGCAACGATCCGCAACCGTGTTGTACTTTATTTGGATAGTTTAATCGAAGATGACCTAGTCTTCTGTAATTGCACATTGTGAAAATAAAAAAATTAGGGTTCCATACAATCCTTTATTGTAAATTTTCATATAATAATAATGAAATATTTGTCTATTTCCTTTCTAGTGTTGCACCATTGGATTTTCTTTTTACATTTACTTGCAACTATGAGCATTTGTGATCTTGATTCACATAATTCAAGTAGCATTGATATTCTATTTAGTGTATATCGCTTCTAATATGATATTATAATAGGTTCCTTTTTGAAGGTTGGGCAAGTAACAACATATTATAAGATTTGACTGCATAGGGTAGAAGGGTGGGCCCATTCACTTTGGCATCTATTCCTATTCAAAGATTCCTCCCCTTTAACGCTTAAAATTCAATCTAATCCTTCAAAAAT
This sequence comes from Thuja plicata, assembly GCA_018584345.1. Taxonomy (NCBI): domain Eukaryota; kingdom Viridiplantae; phylum Streptophyta; class Pinopsida; order Cupressales; family Cupressaceae; genus Thuja; species Thuja plicata. The sequence continues at coordinate 1,156,564 of MU226877.1, read as the reverse complement.
TAGGTCGATGTCCATAAGCATTTTAATGTTTGGAAAACATTATGTGGGATGTGCAGATTTAAGTTTAGAGCTTCATTGGAACTCTATAGGCATTTTTGATGATACCAGTTAGTTTGATATAGGACTGTATGTCCATTTTTCTTATGTAATTAGCTATAATCCTTGATTTATTTTGGTTTATAAAATTGAGCAGCGAGTTCTAGGTTGTAAGCTTGAATTCAAGTGCATTCCCCTCTTTGTACTTATGTCTCAGACAAAGCACTTATTGCTATAGTAGTGAGATATTTTTGGGTATCATCCCCACTGGGGTTTTTCCCTTAACCGGGTTTTCCTTGATAAAAAATCATGGTGTTATGATGTTTGCATTTTTTATGTTGATTGCTTTACCTATTTTTACTTTATATATTAAGTTGTGGTCTTAGTTTAAGAAGTTAAAGAATATTGTTGCATCGATTCACCCCCATCTCGTTTGTCCCTAATCCTCACAAATTCTGCTACCTTTCCATCATCAGAGGTTAATTTACATTAATGAGAGAATATCTCCTTTTCTTGAATGGCAGAAGACTTGGAAATCTTGAATTTGATGATTGGCTTTAACTCTTGATTCCAATTCCTCAATTGCACCACTTCAATTGCTTTATTACTTGCAATTGAAAGACATGTTTCTCATGTATATTATGGATAGTGGATGTCAAAATGTGAGGATTTGATGTCTTTTAATACTCATTTAAGGATTCAACATTGCAAGGTCGACCGCAAATAAAGATCAAGAAGAAAAACCTTTGCATTGGACCTAAAGCCCATGTAAAAACAATTCCCTAGGACAACATTGAACTCGGTCAACCTAGTCTAGGACAATGCCAACTTTGTTCAACCTAGTCCCAGTATTGTTAATTTCAAAGTAGATCTGGGACTTGGGAAGTGTGAAAAGTTTCGGCAAGTAAAAATAAAAGATGTGGGAAATCAAGCATAAAGGAATTCAAATGTTGAAATCATTAAAGTGGGGTCTAATAGGTACAAAAGCCACCAATAATGGGTGCTAAATGTTTAGGGCGGTATAGGTTTAAAGATTTGTTATAGAATCTGGATAAGCTGGAAGAAGTCTTGATGGCCTCCCAAAAATCCTTATCATAAAAAAGGGAGACAATTTCTTTGAAGAGACCATGTTTTCTTGAAGACTATATGGGAGATGTTAATTCCACCATAATAGAGGCCAAAATAAAGAATGATGACACTAAGGGATCAATATAAATTCTATTTTTTAATATATCATCTACTTAAGGCTTAATTATTACACCAAATCTACCATATATATGTGGAAATATTCTTCTTATTAGCGAGAGGATCCACTTCATTGAGTGTTCTTTTTTATTTTTAGACGAGAAGAAGAGTTCATTTACTTTATAATAGACATTATTCCCACCCATTGTGTCCTCTCGATTTTGGAAAATATTTAAATCATCAATGAATGTATATTGAGATTTTGGGATTTCAATGTAGTCATTTAGTTCCAAAGTAAAACCCTCTCTCTATAATCATTGGAGGCATAAACTAAACAAATACCAAAAGTGTTTTCATGAGTTTGAAGTGTCACCCAATAAACTCTTTACACGGGGAGAATCCCAGGGGACTAATCTAGTCAATCCACTTTAGGCTAATCAAAATATCTATCTCACCCTTACCTTTCTCATGGTCAGTACTGAAAGATTTGGCTTGGTTTCATATAGATTTCAGGGTATTGACAACTTCAAAACAAACTTCTATAATCGTTGGGATCCACATAGGAAATATATATTTCAAGTATTTTTCTGCACCAATTTATAACCACATATTTCCTATCACCCATCTCTAATTCTTAAACATTCCAACTTGATATAGTAATGTTCATTTATCACAAGAGAATCTGGGAACGAGCTTCTGGTTTCTATACAATATGTCAAAACATATGCGAATTTTACCTCCTTTTTCATAGGGGTCCTTGCGTGAGCCTAAATGCTACATAGATTTTCTATCATTCAACTTCCTTTTCTTTTTATCCCCTTTCTTAAAACTAACTCAAATTGTTTAGTCTATCACTATATTTTCTATCACTAGGAAGGAGGTTGGATTCTATGTCTCTGGGGTCTTAACCACTTTGGGGAGAAGCCCTTTGGGTTTGGCATCTAGTATCCTTTTCTCTAACCTCAATAGATTCCAAGACTAACTATTGTGTATTTTTGGGTAAAAGCACAATAATCTATCACCTTTTAGGACAACTTATTAGCACAGCTGAATTTTAGTATTTCTAACTAAAAATTAATTTTGGCCAAACATATGGTCTAACTAGATTCATTATAGTTAAGTTAGATAAGTTTTTTAACTTTTCCAATTGGAAATGTCTATTAAATGCATGTTTTATACCACTTTGAGGCCAATTACCGTAGAAATAAAATTATTTTAGAAACGTGACATTGCAATAACTCTAAGACTTTTTAATGATATTTTTTTAAAATACAAAAATACCCTTTTGTAGAGATCAGAGTCAAGAATATCTCTTATAGATTTAATAGTGTTTTAATTATACATAGTCTATTATAATTAAAAAATATTGCAAGTAGGTATTTTAACAGTCAAGGATATGTTGATTCAGAGAAAGAAAAAAAATAGTAAAACATATTAAATAAATTTGAAAAACATATGTGCACTAGAAGAGAGATTCCTCTTCAAGAATATATCTATTTATTTTTTTGATTGGGATATATTTGTTATGAAAATTATGGCAGGAGATGAAAACTGTCGATTTCAGGTGAGTTGGAATTAGAATTATTATAAAAGAGAAAATATAGGTCACAAACCAATTTTTATTTCTTCATGCACTAGCTATATATGTCATCTATAACATATTTTGAAATAAGGGGAAAAAATATTTATTTACATATAATTTTTTGGCGGGAACTAGACCCCTAATTTTTAGCATGTTTTTGCAACTGAAAAATCATCTTTAAAAATTAAAAAAAAATATCAAAACTTATTCAAAAAAAAATTAAAAACATTAATCATAAACTTCATCCATTTTAAAACATTTTATTAGTTTAGACCATCTTCAAATTCCAAACATAAATGTCACTTTTATACTATTGAAGCTGAACAACTTTGATTTTGTCGTCATTTTCCTTTGTAAAAGGGTGATAGATTATTATGCTTTTACCTTTTTCTTTCTGAAAAACCACTATCCCTAGGGACAACTGATTTAGAGGCATTCCTTGATTCAATATTAGAGGGAACATTTGTCAGGAAAACTTTTGACTCCTCTTTAAAAACATTGTTAATTAAGGAGATATTAAAATTTCATGTTTCTTCCTTCGCTTTGTCATATTTGAAATTAGATAACTTAAACAATTTATTCGTAGGTGTAGAAGGAATGTGTGTGTGTGTGTGTGTGTGTGTGTGTGTGTGTGTGTGTGTGTTAATTTATATATATGATATATATTATGGAATCAAAGAAAAACATTTAAAAAAAATAAAAAAATTTGTAATTGCAAAAAATCTTAGCGACACTTAACATTCCTCACTATAGTTAATCTCAATGCTTTGCTAGTTGGACAGGAGATGAACTGACCTGGTTATATTTAATCACCAAATATGTAGTACATTTGCAAGAAGAGAAATTAGAAGTCATGGTTTCTCAAGAGGCAAACATATATTTACTATAAGGAGGTAGCTAGTGTAATATTACTATGACAAGGAATCTTCTTGTATAGTTAAAACATTAGTTGAAGAAAGAAAACTTATTTGTTTAGAAAAATATAGAAAGAGTTCAAATTAAGGTCCCAAGAAAAGGAAAACATGAAGATCCATTATCAAAATCTCTTTCATGCTTTGAATTTGGAATGTGAGTAATGAAGCTTGAATTTAAGAATTCGATGGTTCTAATTATTATCATTGCCTGAAAGTTTTCAGTTATAACCATTACTTCAAACAGGATGTTGGCCTCTCCATATTTGTACTTCTCCTGGATTATTCTTTTGCATTAGTCAAACATTTGTATATGATGCTCTAGATCAGTAAAAGGGACACCCAAATTGATTACCTTAAATACATAAGTTTTTACTCAATAATGTCTGAGGCTTGAGAATTACTAGGAAAAGCGTATTTTTGTTACCTTTCTATAAAAAAATGAATTTTGATATATAGAGATCAAGTTAGAGTGATCCAAGTGACCTTATGTCTAAATTACAGTTACTGTCACTTTAGAACTTAATAAACTATGAATATTGACCCAAAAAGAATGAAACCAATTACATCCTCTAGATATTGAAGTTACAAATATAATCTCTAAATAATTACACCGTTATCATATTTTTAAAAAAAAATTTATGCTGATCCAAGTGACAATCACTTCTTAAAAACAAAGTTTTTTCACACTAACCACTTTTCAAAGGAGAAAAGAAATGAATTTAAATGAATTTTTTTTTTTTAAATACATATTTAGAAACTAGATAGAAAATTCTAAAAGACCCTATTTTACATCATCTTCAAATTCATAATAGTTTTGCAGCAATAGGTGTTCTAAAGTGAGGTGTTTTCTCAGAATGTTGATCTCTGTGTCAAAGATGGCCAAAAAGTGGGACACACTATTGTGGGACCACCCTCAACTTCCCTCTTTTCTTGAGAATTAGTTGATTTTATGCCTCCGACATACTCAGGCTGGAGGCTTCTTTTAGCCTTGGCAACCCTCTTTGTTGGAGGACTAATTGAAACTTTCCTTTTTATTTTCCGATGGATAGTAAATGTAGAGGGTAATATTGATTGAATCCCGATATTAATATCATCCCTCATCTTAGATTCACTTGAGGGTCTCCCCCTTTTCTTTGCAAATAGAACATAAGAGAGTTTGGAAGGAGATTGAAAGATAGAGCATGATGAAGAATGATGATTGTCTTTAATAATACCTTAAAGAGAAGGGGAAATAATGACGAGGACCTCTTGTAAGAATGAATCTATGTCTGGAGATAAAATCTCATAAGGGTTTTTAGTCTTAGGAATCTAACCCTTGTATTTTAACCAAGAGAAAGAAGTATCAAAATACTCAATAATAGAATTGACAGTCTTGTCAACCAAAACAATATTGACATCCTTGGGGATGGTTTAATTATAAATGAATTTAATATTGACTTCTTGTGGGGATGGTTTAATTATAAATGAATTTTCCACAAACTTATCATCTGATTTTTTGATTGATTAATCTCATTTGATTGAAGGAGATCAACGATCGACGCAACATTGTTGGAGGTGGAAAGAGATAAAGTTTGTTGAAACACACAACAAAGGAATTGAGGGGAAGGTAATGGTTCTAGAATAGGGAATGAATATGAAGGAGCAATCGCAAGAAAGGATCCCCCAACGACAAAAAAATTTGCGCATGGGAAATACGAGGAGATACCTCAAAAATAGGACGGATTTAAGGGATATAAAATAAAAAGGAGGAAGTATGTTGTGGAGAGAGGTTTTGAGTGGTTGTGAGAGATGAATGGTGAGAGTCTGGTCCCTGCTGATTCTTGGTAGGAGAAAAAGAAGTCAGTGTTGAGTTAAAGAATTTTCTAAATAACTCTCCATAAATGAAAATAATTGCCTTATGCAAAATTATTGGGTCCTTAACAATAGATTGTCTCTAGGGTCAAAAAGGTGAATCAAACTTGCAAGTAGTTGGTGCGGCACAAGAAAAAGAAATTAGAACACAAATTTATGTAACCATAATGTCATCAGAAATGCAATGATCAGTTTTAACAAATTGTCCAAATGAATTTCCAATTTCCTTTAAAATACAAAGAATTATTGAATTTGTATGGTAATCTAGGTAGGGTAAACCAGGTTGGCACAAGATCAAAAATAGGTTGGCCTAATTAATAAAATGGTTTCCAATTTTTCATAAGTACAATATTTTATTTTAAATTTAAAAAGGAGGGCATAGTATTTTGCATCTTCAGTATTAAAACTATGACAAAGGTATCAAAAGATAGAACCTAAAAAATAACGCATGCCATAAAAATTTGATTCCACTCTTTTATGTAGTTCTAATAAAGCAATAGAATATCCCAAAACATTAATGATTATATCTTAATAGATAAATCAAACCCTCGTCAAAGATCAGGATATTGATCTTAATAGTAATATGAGAGATTTTGTTCCATTATTTTTTTCTGCTTATGATTAGCATGAACACTTACACATCAAAGCGACATTACTGTAGTTTGAGCCGAATCATGTGCATCATCATTCAACACAAAATCATCAATGCCCACATCATTCAAAGCCATGCCTCTATAATTTTCATTATTTGGGCCATCTTTAACAAAAGATCATTGTTGTTGCATTTTACCAGAACCCCTCCTATCCATTATGGGTTTCTTCTAAACACGTCTAAAACCTAAATAACTCCTAGGGTTTTGAAGCCCTAGTTTTTGAGGATCCCTTACAGCCTCTACCATAGCTGGTAGAAAGCATCCTTTCGTATCTACACTCGAATGGGTAAAATCCCACCAATGGCCATCTTTGAATACCCAATGAGGTTCTAGACCAGATCTAGCATCTTGGGGAGAAAAACCCCCCAAAATAATCCAATTTAGCCCCTATTGCATACCATTGTCCTCCAAGCAAATCCCATTACGGATGATAAGGGAGAGATTCGGATGGCTTTTGCAGTTCAAAGTCCTCTAATGGTAAATCTTCCCAGCAAACCCATGATTTTACCATAATGTTTCACATAGATCTGATCTCAAGGATCCTATTCATCTATCCAAATTCTTCATTAAAGATTTCACAGGCTGAAATATGATCAAACAACTAGAAATTATGCTTTGTCACCACTTGGGGATTGATATTTAAAATATAAGTTGTCTCTCTCCTCAGACAGATCTCTCGCAGGCGAGGTTTCTTAGAAAATATGGCCGCTGGAAGAGAGCATTTGGCATCTTTGTTCGATAGTATTTTTGAAAAGAATTATTGCATGCAAACCCTTTTCTGACCGAATGTTTGTTGAGGTAATTGGGAAAGGCCGAAATGATTATTAAAACCCACTCCCTACAATAATATATTTGCTAGCTAGTTCATTTTGTGCAATGATCCGCACCAATGTTGTACTTTGTTCGGATAGTTTAATCAAAGACGACCTAGTCTTCTGTAATTGCACATTGTGAAAATAAAAAAATTAGGGTTCCATACAATCATTTATTGTAAATTTTCATTTGATAAAAATGAAATATTTGTCTATTTCCTTTGTAGTGTTGCACCATTGCATTTTCTTTTTACATTTACTTGCAACTATGAGCATTTGTGATCTTGATTCACATAATTCAAGTAGCATTGACATTCTATTTAGTATATATCTCTTCCAATATGATATTATAATAGGTTCCTTTTTGAAGGTTGGAAAAGTAACAACATACTCTAAGATTTGACTGCGTAGGGTAGAAGGGTGGACCCATTCCTTTCGTCATCTATTCTTATTCAAAGATTCCTCCCCTTTAACGCTTAAAATTCAGACTACTTCTCCACAAAATTAGGTGGATGTCCATAAGCATTTTAATGTTGGTAAAAATTATGTGGGATGTGTAGATTTATGTTTAGATCTTCATTGGAACTCTATAGGCTTTTTTGATGCTACCAGTTAGTTTGATATAAGACTGTAAGTCCATTTTTCTTATGTAATTAGCTATAATCATTGATTTATTTTGGTTTATAAAATTGAGCAGCGAGTTCTAGGTTGTAAGCCTCAATTCAAGTGTATTCCCTTCTTTGTAGTGATGTCTCAGACCGAGCACTTATTACTATAGCAGTGAGATATTTTTGGGTATCATCCCCACTAAGGTTTTTCCCTTAACTAGGTTTTCCTCAATAAAAAATCATGGTGTTATGATGTTTGCATTTTGTATGTTGATTGGTTTACCTATTTTTACTTTCTATATTAAGTTGTGGTCTTAGTTTAAGAAATTAAAGAATATTGCTGCATCAATTTACCCCCCTCTCGTTCGTTCCTAATCCTCACAAATTCTACTACTTTTCCATCATGAGAGATTAATTTACATTAATGAGAGAATATCTCCTTTTCTTGAATGGAAGAAGACTTGGACATCTTGAATTGGATGACTGGATTTAAATCTTTAATCCAAATCCTCAATTGCACAACTTGAATTGCTTGCAATTGAAAGATATGTTTCTCATGTATATTATGGTTTATGGATGTCAAAATGTGAGGATTTGATGTCTTTTAATACTCATTTCTATTGGAGATTTTCTTCTATGCAAATAGTTAACTGTATGTTTGTCATTAATGACAACATATAGTATACAGTAGTGAATTGTATTCAGTTTTTAGTATGGATATGAGGAAGCCTTGCATGGTTGTTTTTTATGTTTCAAACATAGTTACTACACCATGTACATACACACAGATTTAGATGTTTAATAACAATTGAGTTATGTTACCCTGTTTACTAGCCAGAGTTTCAGAAGATTGTTTTCAGGAAGCCGGCAGTAATTTCATTGATTGTTTGGTTGCGCCTATCTATGGGCTATGCATGTTCAGAATAATGTTTATTTATGATTTAAAGACTATTAACCAAATGTGCTAATCATGTTTCATTTGAAGCATGATGTTTGGGCAATTTTGGTGGAGCCAACTACGTGAAGCAATGTGTCTATTCAGTTTGAGTTTTGCAGTTCTAATAATGTTGCGTGCTTGGTTTGGCTGACTAAAGAAGTACTAAAGGGATTCCTAAAGCCAGAAAATATCACATCTCTTGGAGAAGATACTTATAGTAGTTCATTTGAATATCACCAAGTGTGAATGATAAGAAAAGAGACAGAAAAAGTACAGAACAAAATGTCTGTTGTTTTGTGACAATAAAGACATTTCATTCATCAAGAAAGGATCTATGTGAAGAAGCAGTGAAAGCATACAATACATTGGAACTAATCAAGATAGCAGATCTACTCAAATAGTTCATTTATCAGATATAGTGTATATCTATTTTACTGAAGGTTGCAACCTTCATCATTTTAGCAGTGAGCTTTTGGATAGTGAGTCCTCACCCCTAACAGGTTTATTTGTAAAAGATTCCTAACAGGGTCTGACCCTTAACCAGGTCATTGTACTTATTGCATTGTAAAGATCAACTCCTATCAAGGTTGTAAGATCTTCTAACAAGGATTATTATACTCAAGTATAGCTCTTTATGCATTCTAATTCCCACTAAGGTATTTACCTATTCAGTTTCCCCGTAACCAAAATTGTTGTGTTCTATCTTGTGTTATCTGAATGTGTTAATGCTTAGTGTTATTATGTAATTAATTGGAGAAAAGAATTAAACTAGCTGATAACTGATTCACCCCCCCCCCCGCCTCTCAGTTATCCCTTGGGACTATTCCAACAACTGGTATCATAGCCAAGTGCCTTGGAGAGAAATCCTAACAGCTTAAGGTAGATCAAATGGTGTACTTCAAGAAAGACAGTCCTAATTTTGATGGAGAAAATTATCTTGACTGAAAGAAATTATAACACATCTTTAGTGCATTGGTTTTGAGATCTATGAGATTTCTACTCATGTAATTGATGTTCCCACCTTGAAAGACCTTGCAGAAGAAGAATCTACAAATAAAATAAAAGAATTATTCACTCAAAATGAAATTGCCAAGGAAGCCCTAATCAGTGCCCTATCTGACAGTGAATTTTCTTAGATCAAGAAGGCAGAAAAAGCATATTCAATTTGGAAATACTTAGAAGATATGTTTGAAGGAGACATCCAAGAAAAGAATGCACGCAAAAAAACATGGAAGAAAAGATACAATAATTTAAAGATGCTACCTAAAGAGAACATCAGAGCTTACAATCAGAGGATTAATGAAGCAGTATCAGGTATCAAGAACAATGGTGGAGAAATTTCAAAGGATGATATAATGGACAAACTGATGACCACATTGATAGCAGATTATGAAAGCAAGATTAAAATCTTGGATGCAACCATGCAACTCTCAAAGGACTTCAAAATAGAAACCCTGATTAGAAAAATATTTTCATTTGAGATATCAAGATTTTAGATAGAACCTAAAATAGAAACAGCTTTCAAAGCCTCGATTCATGGTAAGGAATCCTTGAACATCTCTAGTAATAATGAAAAAGAAGAAGTTGATACTGAACTAGAAGAAATCATTGCTATGATTGCTAAGAAGGAAAGGAAAGGTAAAGGGAAATATGAAGGAAAACTACCATTCAAATGTTTTTCATGCAACAAAGTTGGCCACTTTGCATCCAAGTGTCCCACTAGAGTCAAGAAATTCAGATCAGATTACAAGCCCAAATATACTAAGGAATGTTATCATGCTAAAGATGGTGTAACTGATGATGACTTGGAAGAAGATGAAATTGGATTTATTGCTATTAAAGACAATGAAAAGATGATTGATCAAAAAGAAATTGAAGATGAAAAGAAAGAACAAGAATTGGCTTTAGTTTCACATGCTGACATCAAAACAAACTGGATCATAGACAATGAGTGTTCACATTACATCACAGGTGACAAAGATAGATATGTACATCTAGATAAGTACAAAGGTTTCATGGTTAGATTTGGAGATAACACTCCCAAACCTATCATAGGTAGAGGATCTATCACCTTAGATGGAAAGAACAAGACATGATGTTCTTTATGTTGATGGTTTGCATCATAACTTACTAAGTGTTGGAAAAATTCTATATAAAGGATATCAGATGGAATTCAAGAACAATAGATGTATTATCCACAATAAAGAAGGTGACATGATTGAGTTAGGCTCAAAGACCAAAGGTAATGTTTTTTTGCAAAAGTGGATGACAGTTGGCTATGGCACAAGAGATTTTTTCATATCAATTTCAAAAACATAGTAAAGATAAGTAATGTAAAGGTAGTAAGAGACCTTCCAAGTATTGAAAGACCAGTTGATACTATGTGCAAGGAATGTTTCATGGGGAAGCATGTGAGGACCTCATTCAGGAGTAAACAGAACTCTAAAGTGAACAAATTAGATCTAATACATATAGACCTATGTGGACCTACTCAAACAAGATCATACTATGGTGAAAGGTATTTTATTTTGTTTGTTGATGATATCTCAAGGATGATGTGGGTTGCATTCTTAAAAGAAAAATTTGAAGCTTTTGAGAAGTTCAAAGTATTCAAAGCTAAAGTTGAAAATGAATCTAGATTAAAGATAAAATATCTAAGATCTGATAGAGGAGGAGAATTCACCTCTGACAAGTTTCTTGAGTACTATGAAGAACATGGGATTAAAAGACAACTAAATGCACCCAAGATCCCTCAAAAAAATGGTATTGTAGAAAGGAGAAATAGGATAATACTTGATAAAATGTGCACTATCATGATTGAAGGAAAAGTTCCGCACACCTATTAGAGAGATACAATTAATACAACAATTTATACTATCAATAGAATTCAGCTGAGACCAGGCATAGAAAAAATACCTTATGAACTCTGGTTTGGTAATGTGTAATGCCCCGCCAGGGAACCCAGGAGAACTAACCTAAACTTGACACTGAGTTAACATGATAATTTTTTTTAAATGTTTACAAACAATAATGATAACAAAGCGGAAGCAATGCAATGAGATACACGTCATACACATAAGAAAAACTCATACACAGATACCAATCCTCAAGGGTTCCTTGACATAGAATCACTTAAGCAAGATAATCTACGAATGACAACTATAAAGAACTAACACAAAGGATACATCAAATGAATCCAATAATATACATCTCATAACTCACATCCTCTACACATGTCGCAGTGTATGTAGTAATCAGTCTAATACAAGTATGATACAACAACTAATACAAGTATCACATCTGATACACCATCACCAGATAACAACTGATATGATAAGATCAAAACCTCCTAAATAAACATGATGAATACAACACAATACATCCTCCAAAGGATGTCCACCAATAAGCACATATGGTACAAAAATACAACTCATGAAACTATACAAGTCTCCACAAGAATCAAAAGATATAACTGCAACAAGGATCATCCAAGCAAGAAGAAGAACCGTCAGATCTCAATGGTAATAAGAATCACTACCACCTGACCGCGTAGAACAAAAGGTCCACTCCCACCGTGCTGAGGAGATAATAACAGGCCCACACACACGGGTATACAACATGAAGACAATCAAAGGCATACAAGCCATCATAAAGAAATGCATAGGAAGATCCTAGAAGCTTTCTGATCACAATGAGAAATACTAAAGCAAAAGAACAAGTACACCATCCAAAGATAAAGGAACATACATAAGATATCCAAAACACCAACATAAACCAAATACTAACTCCAAAAGCCAAGTGTCCAAGACACAACCATAAAAAGGTACAACAGGACCTATGGAAGAGACTTAGGCTACATGCTATGGGAGTGTCATCATATGGTTGTATACTCAAGTTACCCAGGACTGGTCTCTATGGACCCCGGACCCTCAAGCATCATCTAGTTGAGTTTACCCTGGACTGGTCACTCTAGACCCCGGATGCTCAACATGCTAACTAATCTTGTATTTAATGTAATCCCCAAGTTTTATTATTAAGTTATCACTTATTATACAACTTAAAATAGGTCACCCTGGACTAGCCTCTTTGGGCCCCAGAATCCTATTGCAAGCCACTCCCCTAAGATGCACCTAACTAACCATCCCCTATGCTCAAGGTCAAATATAATCTCATACTCATACACTAGTTCCTACCCATAAAGGAACTACTGGTCCTCACTAACCATAATCAGTATGAGACAATCTCAAAGGATCACATATCTTGAGTTCAGAATACTAGGTTTAGAAAAGAAACGAACCAACAAAACATAATAAGACACATATACTAGATACTCACACAAGACACCATGATGAATCAAGTCTCAAAACCCTAACCGACTCCCAACATGATAAGGTTCACAATAGAAAGGACTATACACATCATTCCAAAATAGTATATCATGACATGGTAAAATGCATATCCGGAAGAGCTAATCAAGCACATTGATAAACAAATTTATAAACTCCTATTATGCAAATTCGCTTATCTTGTAAAATTACTAAGCAAATATAATTAATTTTTCCAAGGAAATGCAAATTGAAGCTCTTATAGGTTAATTTATAAAGCC
>MU226877.1:1130705-1141296 GCA_018584345.1 Thuja plicata | reverse complement strand
ATAAAATATAAATATTTTTTTTTTGATTGGTCTTATTATTTTAGGTTGTTTCCTCTTTTATTTTGTATTTGTATTTATGTTTTAATTCATTTTTTATGTGTGTGTGTAAAACAGAACAAAAAGACACACGCACACACACACACATGAATGTATGAATACACCACGAAATGTACATATATACACTAATGTAAACACCAAACCAAAACATAAAAGAAAATGCAACCAAATCTGACATGTCTGAAAAAACCAGACTAAACCAGATCTTCTAACTATCATCGCACCATCTTGAAACATTGGAACACTATTTTGACCTTCCATGTGAGATTGTTGACACATTTTTCAATTTCTTTCATTAGATTAAAATAATGATGTATTATTACATACTACATAGCTATTGCATTTTAGTAATTCTAGTCTCATTATAAGAACTTACCTAGTCAAGTATAATGGCAACATTCCTAATCCAAGAAGTAGCATATAAAATCTAGCTAAACTTCCAAATTAATAAAAAATAATTTAATTCTTACTTTTTAGGATTCCACTAAATGGTTTAATTCATAACATATACATCACGCTTCAAATATGGACCCTTAATGAGAAACTAATGATCTCTTTTTATATAATTTAGAAGTCTGCATATTTTTCAGAAAGAGGTATTTTAAGACATATTTTAAAGACATTATTTAAAGACAAAATTAAATTTTTGTCTTAAATATTTACATTACTATTTTAATTATTATAAATAAAAATTAAAACTATTATTATTTTCTTAAATTAAAACTTAAGAAAAATAATACTCATCATTTTTATTTAGGCGACAAGAAGAGGAAGGCGGGAGGAAGATAGGAAGTGAATTTTCTGAGGATTCATTCGGTAGGAACGAGATAAGAGATACGGGGGTAGGATATAGATCTTTGACAACAAAGGTAGGCTTCAAGCTAGTGATTTGATTGATCGTGATCAGGCCACTGAACTCAAATTATTGATGGGATGGGATTTACATACATTGGTTGGGATGCTCAGGTCATTGGTGCCTCGATCAATTGAAGGAGGAGCGATCAATCAATAGGTCTACCTAGATGTGTACCCACATAGCTCAGAAGGAGGAAAATGGACGACTTGAGTGAAAACTCCTTCAATTGATTGCTTTCCAAAAACTTTCACGCACGTCACAAGAAACCCTAAAAATGATTGGTTTTCTCATAAGCACTTCCATCAACATAGCTTGTAAAGGAGATTTCACCAGTTTTCCCTTTTGAAATATCTGCTAGGAGAGAACTCAAAAAATGGTGAGTAAGATACTAGGGTTATATGTATTCTATCCATTATGCTCTTCTCTTTGTTCATTCATCGCATTCCTCCATTTATGCTTTGCATTCCTTCAGATAGGCTACTTTCTCTATTTATTTTATTGTCCCCCTTTCTCAGTTCTATTTGTATGGTCAAGTAATCATCCTTCTCCATGCTTCATTGAGAAAGATATCCTTTAGCAGTGGACCTGTTCTGTGGTTAGCAAGTTCTTTGGTTTGATTTGACCTGGATCATTCTAGATGTGACTATTATTATGCCATATGATAGGGGCATATTTCTGTGGTGCGAGGTCAGTGAGATCCCCTAGTGGCTGGGATCCAAGTAAAGGCTTAAATACATTTCTTTGTGAGTCTATATAGGCATTTGAACCTAGAACTTCACCAGCTGAAATCAAAATCACAAGGATAACCCTTCTCATTGGGATTATCCTTGATTATCTTTGAAAAGGTATCAATAGTTGACAAATCAACAAGAACCTCCAATACAAAATGAGGATCTTACAATTTTTCATAGTAATGATCAATAGTATTTATATGAATATGAATGTGAATATAAGTTATAATTATATTCACATTTGTATATATTTTTTGAAGGGGTAAATGCTTTTGACTGATGAACCCCAATCCAAACTAGTACTAGGACTTAATAACTTAGGATTTACCTATAAGTTTTCCCTTTTCATCCTAGACTAAGCATTTTACGCTTGATTTTCTTGAGTTTCCTGTTGTAGTTCCACCAAAATTTATTTTTATCTAGCCAATAGGGTCAGGGTGGGGGTAATTAGTGGTAGACTTAACTCTATTGTCCCCAGAGATGGGGCCATATAGCAGAGGATGTTAGGAACTTAAGTTTGTTTTCTAATATTTATCTTTTATTGTTATGCCATACAAAATGTAACAAGGTACATTTGTAGTTTTTATATTGTTAGACTAAGTTAACTAGTTTATTTGTTTTTATTTTGTTTCTCACATCCAACAAACATGAGATTTGGAATATTATGATGTGACACATTTTATGCCTATATAAGCTTGCAATTTTTTCAATATGATAGATCAACTTTGTAGCTTCATTATTTATAGAGATTTTCCTGTTATACATCCGTGTGTGTATACTTCTAACCATTCCTTTTATGGGTTCCCTATCATACTGATAACTTGATCTTGATTTCATGAACTAAAACTCAGACATTGAATAATTAGAGTCCATTCATATGTTTATCAATATGATACAGTGGTAATATTCATATCATTTTTTTGGCCCGTTGATTTAATGGTATGAGCTAAATTATGAGCCTGCACCTATAACTGTTGTAAACCTCAAGAAATATCCAACATAAAATTGAACATAGGTATGAATTTTGGAGTGCTGGTAAATGTGAAACTAAAATTGATAGAAATCTAAAATCCAATATCTGGTAAATCTATACAACTTTTGTGCAGTACCCTAGATTTGAAAAAGCTAGATGAGAACCAAGAAACAAAGTCTAGTATTACTTATGCACTCAAAATTTGTAGGTTTAGAATTATTTCACACCAAGACTCTTCTCTTATGTTTTTTAATTACTTTTGTAATGTTTTATCCTAGGCATGGAAGGTTTTTCCTTGATGTCCCTCAGAATAAGGGATGCTCCCATTTGACAGGCATGTTACTACTCCTAGGAAAATCCTTTTCAACAAGAAAAAACTTATGGATTTGGGGGGGATGTTTTGTCTCCATACTTGGGACATCACCTAGATCCCTGAGGATTGTCCCCATGGAACACTATTAAAAGTGAACCTAATTTTATGTCAATTTTCTTAAGGAATTTTCCCTAATCATCCAGATGCTCCTCAAGAAAGAGGAAACAAACATAAGACCAATTTTTGAATGAAGCTACCTCCTGAATATAGTGAATTGATTCTTCTCTGGCACACCACATAAAGAATTAATGGTACTAATCCTTGGTGAAGAACAAGCCATTCCAAGAATTGTTGGACTGTAGGGGAATCTGATGACTTAACTTGATAGGCATAATCTTATCCAACATGCTTTGATATTTTGGAGCCTTAATGCTTAAGTGTTTGGTTGTGAGGTAATATCAAAGGTGTGTCTATTGATCATCAAATCCATGGCTACACAATGGAGGAAGACATACCGTTTCTCCACTTCCAAGCTATATAAAAAGCATGTTATCCTTGAAGCTGTTAATTGGATAAACAACATTTTGGTATCAAATCACTTATCATCTGATAAGTTTTTATGTTTGTGCAACTGAAATTTTTGTCTTGATTGGTATGACCCTATATTTCATCAATTTAACTTATATTTCCAAAGATCCTCTTAAGAGAATCTTCCTTTCCTAACATACAGTCAAAATAAGAAAGAGTACAAGGGAAAAATAACCTTACAGAAAGTGGAAAGTCCATATTCGTCATCACAAGCCACTAGAGACATTCCTTTGACCCTATGTTTGTCCCAAAGGAAATTTTTTTGAGTATCTCCTCAATCCTTTTTATGCTACTTTAAAAGGGAAAAGACACAAGGAATAGTAAATGCAACCTGTTGCTTGAATTCTATCCACCATCACAATTTTCCCACACAGTTGAAAGTAGGGGTTGCTCTAGGTAGGCAATTGTTTATCAGACTTAAAACATTGATCTAAAACAATTACTGAGTACCAATATGAATATTTAAATTCTAGATGATTAGTCTGTATTTTATTTAGCTAGTTTGGATGTTCATCTTGGTCAATGAGAACTGACATTTTTTCCTCATTGTCTTTCTTTCAATAACTTAGTGTATTTCTACCAAAAAGTTCTTGTAGATGATTTTAGGTGTAATCATACTTGACATGTTTTATAATAAGGTTTTCATTGGAAATTTCAAAACAAGCTCACAATTTGTCATCAAAGAAACTCTAGCAGAGATTGACCATGAATTTTGATGCTGATTGTGATTGGAATGAGAAATCCCTAACTTTTTAAGTTAAAATAATAAAATGTAAAGAAATAAGAAGATCAAATCCATACACAAGTGTAGTCTAGTTGTCTTGTTGCTGGAGATTTGACCAGAGGATTTTGTTTATTGCACTTGGTAGTATCCACACCACGACAGCCAAGCACCAAATAGATTGAATTGCAAATCTGTAATGGTTACAATTGCAACTCCAAGAGAAACTATTATCAATGCAAAGGCCTGTAATATACAACCAAATAGAAACCATGTCAATGAATTATAAAATAAGCATATATTATATGCAAGTCGGTAAAAAATCTAAACACGAATATACCTTTTGGAAGGAGACTTTTTTCCCAAAGAAGAGAAATTCAAATAGTACAATTATTGGGGTTACAACAATCTTGGCCATTTGATAAAATCCCACACTAACCAAAAACAAAATCACATCAGATTGAAGCATGCTCATCAATACAGGAAATTAATAATCTATTGATAACAATTAAGTTAACTTGATGTCTCTTCTATTGTACTTCAGGCTAATATTTGCTAGTCCATTGGAAAATTCCATAACCACACCAAGAGCAGTGAGAGAAGAGAATGTTGTTGCCTTGACAGGAGGTGCTACAGGAAGAAGATACATTGCATTGAGGAATTCCATCGCATTCTTTCCTTGTCTAAATCTGAGTAGATCCTATTCGAGATTCTCCAACAGTGGTTTCATCCATCTATTGACTCAGAATATGTATTAACAATAAGTAGTTCAAGAGCTTATTCTAGCGTTTGATCCATAGCCAGTAAATGCGCCAGTGCTAACTTGCCATCATATTGCTCAGTATATTTTCCAATCCCAGCTCCCTTTTGCCTTGTTCCAACTGTAGTTGTTCCATATCGAGGGCCCGCTCACTTGAAAATTATAGTTCAATAAAATGAAATTTAAATAAAACTACAAGAAAAAAAATTCAATTCCAAATTTTAAATGACTCACCCTATAGAGAGTAGGCCCACCTCCAATTTCTGCTTGCTGGGGCAGAAGGGTAGGGGTGAGTGAGAGGGAAGTAATAGTTGTGGTTGAGATTGCAGGACCTTTATATTATATAAATTTTACAAGTTCGTTCACATGTTAAAAACTTGTTCCTCTCCAGTTTTTTTGTCTAAAATTTTCTCATCCTATCCTTGTTTTACTTTCTTTCTTCAAGATCAGAACTCCTAAAAGAGCATTGCCATGTTTCAGCACCGGTAAACAAATATTGAAATACCAAGTATCTAGGATTATAAAAAGCTTAAATCCAGATTGAGACTCCCTAAACTTTATAGTTCACCTAATGAATATAATTCTACAGAATAGGGCAATTAAATAGATAGATAGTAGATTTTAAGAAAAATAGCTTAGCTCCTTATTTTGCAAAGAATCTATTGATTGCATATAGAATACCAGCAATCCAGTCTTTTGAAATGTGTTGAGAAAGTAACCCCCAAAAATTTGGCCTTGCCCTTCAATCTCAGGCATGTTGATATATCATTGAATGAAGGGAAGGAAATGTGAAGCCATTTTAAACATTGAATTCAATGCTTTTTGTCATCTTACAAATGAGTTTTTATAGGTGACTTTCAACTTGTAGTAAAAAAATGGAATTGCTTTGTTGAAAACATAATCAAGAATTCAATGGAATCTACTTTAACTCGATTAAGTTCATCAATAACTATTAGTCATCAATTTCCTTTTTTGATCGTCTGCATTCAATGGATCACAAGATAAAATGAACACCCTTTTAAGAAATTTAACAAAAATAAAGTAATTGCAAGATGGGTTGAGAGGTTCAAGTCATAACTTGTACCAAAACCCAAATTATGGCATCAAAACTCATAAAGTACTCCAACATTTCAAAGAACATTAAGTTATGACTCATTAACTGCAATTCTAAAGTGATGAGCATCCTCTTCTAAACTTAGCTTTTCCTTCTATGATGTCAAATTACATGGATTGATAACAAGTCTCAACAATGGGAGAGTGAGATCAAAACAACAAATGATATGGGACTCATGAAAAACTTGACATTGTTAGGAATCCTTATGATGTTTGGAGTTGATGTCAAAGTTGACTTAACTAATCAAAGTTTTTATGTCCCTTGATCAACTTTTGTATGTCATGGTAACCGAACGGAACAAAAAAGATGCATGTAGAATGAGTCATGGTATATGATGCGTATACATTAGATCTTTAATGAAATTTTTCCCTTTGGATACCCTCTAGGTCTATCCATATTAGTGTGGAGTGTGAAATATTTATGTCTTGTTTACCTTTTTGCATGATCATTTACCACTATTTGGCTATACTATCATGAATTCCCCATGATAAATTTTCACCTAGTCATGAAGTGTAAAAGTCCTTGGGTTTGTCCACTATGCTTTGTCTTTTGACCCTTCGACTATACTCAGGAACATGTAGCCTTTCTCTTGGCTATTCATTGTATTGTGATAGATGTACTCAAATCTTTGAGCAACTCCTTTAACAAGCTTTCATACTATTCAGGGTCTAAATTGTTTGCAAATGTTGCCTCTCATTTACACCTGTTGTGAGTTTCATTATAATTATCTTCGTTCATTTTCTCTTACTATGGTCAACTATCTTTTATGAATGTGATCTTGTGTTGCATGTTTTGGAAGTGTCTTGGACTATGTCTCATTTGTTTCTCCTCCTCACTAGATGCTACTACATGAATTCCCTTTAAAACCTTCTCTCTGTGTTTCGTTTGACACTCAGTTCAATTTTATTTATCTACATAGGACTATGTATTCATAATAGTAATGGTGATTTGAGGCAATTTTTTTTTATCTTGTTGTCCCTTGTCCCCTGTCACTTGTCATACATTCACTAAAAGCCCCATTTAAATGTCTTATCTTCCTTGCTAGACCTATCACAAGCATACCCCTATTTCTCACTGGCATAACTCTCATAAATGTCATGAATGAAATTATGTATGTATGGTTTGAGACAAGGATTTCTATCCTCTATTATTCCTTCTATCTTTTGTTCCTTAAAGATCATCATTACTAGATTATTATGGTCATTGGTATTTACTATTGTCTTACTTCACTTCTCACAGTCACTCTGTGAAGTTATAACAGTCTTTAGTCTTTATGGAATGACATGCTATTGCTTCAAGTCATTGTACAAGGATCTACGCTTCTTGATTATTTTCACCTCTTTCGTAAAAGTCCCTTTCTACCTTCATTTTCTGTAACACTTTTGATACTACTGACTTTATTGTACCTTGTAACTAAATGCAACTCTTTGACATACATACAAATTTTCACAAGAATTTTGTCCTCCATACTCCTTACTGACTATGAACTTACTTAGGATAAGCCTATTTGACATTTGCAATGTTAGCCCTACTAGTCTTATGTTTTAAATACTTGCAACATGGTTATCACAATCTTCGTGATGTTTTTCAATAATTATAGTTCCCTACTAGGATAGTAATCCATTTTGTGCATATCCTACAATAATTATAGTAACAAAGAAGAAAAGCAATACCAATAAACCTGTATGAGAATGTATGCTAGTAGAATCTTAAATGCAGCAGAAAGAAATAACTGCAGTCACTATTAAAAGAGAATTTACATGTGAAACCTACAAAAACAATAATCACGTACTTTGTTAAATTATTAATTGATTTAATTCAACTGTTCACAATAAAATAAGTTATTTAACAGTTGTGGTTACCCCTAATCCATGTGAGTATTTATGGGCTTATCAATATTAAGAAAATCTCTAAAGTGCCATTACAATACAATGGGTGTAAAACTGGGCTGGAAAACCTCCTGCTCTGATGTGGTGCATAGAAGTGTCAAATTTTTAAGTTATGGTATGCAGTGTCTAAACTCAAAAAATAGATCCCAACTGCGAAGTATTTGCAAATCCAACCCCCACCCCCCACAAAATAGTAGAACTAGTATGCTAATCCACAAACCCTTATTATCTAATTGTTTTGTAAAAATTGAAAAACATTGGACACGGATTTAAAAAATCTGCTTATGTTTATCTTGTTTTTAAAGGCAAAATAAGATTGAGTATTGCTGTAAATTGCTTTTGAAATTTGATATAAAAGACTTAATTGGGTTGCCAATGAGTGTATACAGGTGGCAAATGAAGCTGGAGAAAACCTGGTTGTTTAATGTTCATGTAACCCTGAATCGTAGTTCCCTCATGTGGATTTGCTTACCCTAAGAAATGTCACCTGGAAGATATGGTGCTCTTGGTTGAGCGATCAAGTAGCTTTCGGCCTACAACCTGCAAATAAATTCTATTCTTCAAAACCTATCACCTTAAAGGTGGTACATCTAATGTAAATTGTTGTTGCCCACACCCTTTCAAAATGTTGAATCTCAATTTTCTAATGTTTAAGGATGATAAGTCTTCATGAGGCAGATTTGCACTTCTTTTGGATATGTTGGTAACAATCTTGAACTATGCCTAGTGGTAACCTGTAACTGCAGCTTATTGGTCTTGCCTCCCAGTAGTGGTCATTCTGAAGTGATGAATGTTGGTGTAGATGAAAACCCTTTCCTCAGCTTGTGGATTAATGGATAATGAGATTAGGCACTCTATGAGGAATTGATGAAATTCATTGTCAGAAAGTGCTATAAGAAACTGATCTAATGAACCACAGCTTGCCCTATAACAAATTTTTTTGTCCCTGCTGAGTAGAAACAATAGTTGCAACATCAAATTTTAAATTTTAAGAGCCCCTCATAACTGATTTTATATTAATTCCAAAATAGTCAATAGGGTCTAAAACTAGGGGGCAGATCTAGATTTGAATTGTAGCTTTTTAAAATTTTATTATATACATTTTATGCTAAGTAATATTTGTCGAGTTGTTAAAAAACACCTTCGGTAGATGTCTGCTAAGGCTTATCTTACTAGGAGAGGGATATGAGTTATAATTTGCTAATTTGGATGTTTTTAAATGTCTTTTGCCTTTCTGAAATTCATAGGCGAAAGATTCATTTCTTTGTAATAGATTAAATAGAGTGCCGAAGACTCAACGTTAACTATTCGTACAGATCTAAACAACATTTTTTTTACCAAAGCTAATAACTGGTAGGCCAGAGTTCAAAATGGTTATGTTTATATTGAAAGATGAAACCATATGTCCAATGCCAAATGAATTCAATCCATCCTAAGAAGAGTTGCAGATTACTTACTATAGTCTATAACAGAGCAGTATCTGGCAGAAGCAATGCCTATTGTTGTAGAATTAAAACTAGCATTATAAATTTATATGTGAAATGACTCTTGTATGCTCCTAGGAGTTTTAACACCACATTAAATAATTCCTCTCAGAGTAGTACCCACAGTAATGCTACTACAATGAGTGATTTACAAATTGAATTAATGAATATATGATTATCATTAATTAGGCTCGTGTACTTGATATTCCCATAACATAATTTGATGTCAAATGTTCTGTGTTCTACACAAACAGTTACATATGCACTAAGTATTTTTGCTTGATACTTTGAGGATTTTCTTATTCATTTAATTTTTTTATGATATTTAAGTTACTATTCTGGATGTTCCCATAACACTATTTGTTGCCAGTTGCCTCCTGACATTCCAGTTTGCTTGAAAATGATATTTAACATCTTATAGAAAGAGAAATGTTTTAAATCTTGGTAATGTGCATTAGTAACTTATATGATCAAAGATTCAAAAGTATCTAGGAGACAAAATTCTATGTAAATTTAGAGAGAACCTTGATTGTTATTGTAATGTCCCTTGTTGGGGCCTTAATTGATTTATCCTAATTTTCTCAATTAGGGTTTAGATTGTAATGTTCCCTGTTAGGATCAATCATTTATCTCATTAGATTTAAGTTATCTTTAGTACTCGTGTCCAGCCTTTTTACTATTTCAGCTTAAGACAGAAGGAGTAGGTGTTAACCAAGTTGCCTAGAGACCACTATCAATGGATTCCCTCAAAGTTTACAGGTCCAAGTCTGTATCAAAAAGGCTTACGAAATGCTGACCCCTACCCTATCTTGGGACAAAGATCCATTGCCTGGATTTATACAAGCCCCTCCTTGGTAACATTGCAGCCCTTCCTTTCTTAGGCACTAGAAGTAGTAACAAGATCTGAATATATGTATATATATTCTTCCTTATTATAGTTATTGTATTTATATAATGAATATGTATATAAATACATTAAATCATGTAATTACACAATTTCATATTTATAATTCACATACACATATAAATGTAATTTGAATACTTGCATTATATATATAATTCTGATCTCTCTCTCTCTCTCTCTCTCTCTCTCTCTCTCTCTCTC
>MU226877.1:1101952-1117054 GCA_018584345.1 Thuja plicata | reverse complement strand
TCGACCCATTTGAATGCTCAAGTGTGTCCCAAGGGGTCCTACGACCCCTTAGGACACACTTGATCATTCAAATGGGTCGAAAGGGGTCATGGAGTCTTCCTAAGGGTCCTAGTATATGATAAGGCATATTAGGACCCCTAGGAAGACCCCATGACCACTTTTGACACATTTGAATGCTCAAGTGTGACCTAAGGGGTCCTACGACCCCTTGGGAAACACTAGAGTATTCAAATGGGTTGAAAGGGGTCATGGGGTCTTCCTAGGGATCCTAGTATGTGATAAGGCATACTAGGACCCCTAGGAAGACTTTATTACCCCTTTCAACACATTAGGATGCTCAAGTGTCTCCTAAGGGGTCCTGTGACCCCTTAATACACACTTGAGCATTCGAATGGGTCGAAAGGGGTCATGGGGTCTTTCTAGGGGTCCTAATATGTGATAAGGTGTACTAGGACCCCTAGGAAGACCCCACTACAACATTTGAGACCATCTTTTGATGGCTATGTGTCACTTTTTTGACACTGTCCTGTTGGCCAAGCGACAAAGACAAGTGTTACAGTTTTGGTGTCAAAAATAATGAAAGTTGTACTGTCTATCATTATTGTGATGGTACTAACCATCGCAATATGAGTCGGTTGTGATGGTTATCATGCTATCATTACATATTTTAGTTGTCACTATTATGACATGTAGGTGTCATAGCTTTTGTGTTAACCATCACAGTTTGCATCGTCTAAAAACTTCAGCATGTCATCGTTATTGTTTGTGGGTGTTGCAATTACAAAAGACGTACAGTGAATTTTCTATAAATGCGACATCAAGCCATCAAAAATTTTTGATCGCTTGACATCGCATGTATAGAAAATTCATTGCACATATATCATAATTTTCAATATTTAACACAAAATATGCAACGTTTAGGTGTCACAATATGAGCCGTCTATAATGTTTGTCATGTTGTTGTTACATTTATATGTCGCTAGTATTACACTTAGGCATCGCAGTTTGCGCCGTCTAAAAACTTCAGCATGTTGTCATTACAGTTTGTTGGTGTCACAATTACGACAAACGTGCGACAAATTTGCTATACATGCGACGTCGAGTCGTCGACAATTTTTGACGGTTCAACGTCGCATTTATTTTTTTAGTGTCATTTTAGAGTTTTTAAGAGTTTAGTCCCACAAGGAATATAAGGTAGACCCATATTACTATAAGACTTCTATAAACACATATATAAATCACCCACTATTGTAACCTAAAAAAATATATTTCTTTCTTTGCTATGTCATCCTTAGTCATCTATTTAGTAGCAGGCCATTTTCTTAAGAAAGAGAAGAATGGAAGTTTGATCGCATACCAGTCCTTTAATGAGCTTGAATTCGAGACTATATCAATCATACTCAAACCTACACATGGTTGATCCACCAGTGCCTGTTCACGCACATACAAATACCCACTTCAAAAAATGAAAAGAAAAAAATTATGACCTCTAGTTTATATACTCTATAGTCTATTCTATTTTCTAACTGAAGAAATTAAAATGCTAATTACCATATGCAAATACCCACCCACTCTAGTTATTTTGTGGTTTAATTTTATCTATGCAAATACCCACCCACTCTGGTTATTTTGTCAACAAGTTTCATTATTGAATATCAGTTACTAACAGCTATAGAAATTTTGGTTCCTTTTGCTGGAATTCTCAGTGTATTAAATATTTTATGCTTTTCGAACAACTATATTCTACTAGGAGAAATCTCATGCATCTTTAAAGTGTGTTTTTGTAACTGACAATGCTTCTCATTCGTGTTTTCTTGTTTGTTTATCATGGAATCACAAGAGACAGATGAGTTTGGATTGCTTTGTTTGATGAATGTATCCACTAGTAATTTTGTTTTCAGTAATTATGGTTTTACTTATTTTGGAACCATGATTTGATGTGCTTTATTGGGATAATTTCATTAGTGGTTGGCCAAATAAGTGTAAAACATTTGGTATTACCAAATTAGTTCATCCAAAAACTAGAAGACTGTGACTATCTAATAAGTACAAGTAGGATTCGTGAAAAGACATCAAGTGCCTAAAGTGAAAGGCCAACCACGTGAAGGTGGAAGCTCATCTGGCCCCTCGTAGGAGTCTCTTATGACCCTTTATGACACTTTAAGATCTCTAAGATGTATTCTTAGGGATTGTAAATGGTGATAAAGGATCATAAGGGATCCTAGGACACAACAACT
This sequence comes from Thuja plicata, assembly GCA_018584345.1. NCBI lineage: Eukaryota > Viridiplantae > Streptophyta > Pinopsida > Cupressales > Cupressaceae > Thuja > Thuja plicata. Next base: position 1,114,817 of record MU226877.1, on the reverse strand, counting down.
GAGAAACATAAATGTAGGTATCATGGTCACAATTTTTTGGAGACACACCATAATTCAGTTTTATACCCAGACGATGCAACGCAACCACTACTCCTCTAGTTCTAAGTTGGCACTTCATGATCCAAAAACCATAGATAATTAGGATCCCTATATTATTTTACTCTTAATGGCCCTCCTCCTCCACTCTCTAAATTTATTCCAAATTATCTACGGTTTTTGGATCAGGCAGTGCCAAATTAGAACTGAAGGAGTAGTGGTTGTGTTGCATCATCTGGGTATACCACTGAATTATCTTGTGTCTACAAAAAATTATGACCATGATATCTACATTTATGTTTCTTAGCTATTGTTATATCTACATTTATGTTTCCCACTTGTCATTTTTATGTGCATGTTCTTTATGTGTTAGGCTTCTCTCCCTCGCATCCAAATTAAGATTTTCCCACTCTGTATCGAGAATGCACATGGAGCTGCGTAGAATATGCATGTATAACAGGGTTTTCCAGATAGAGATGGTTTTACATGATAAATACATCTATTTTATTATGGTTACAACGTAATATCAACAAACAAATTACAAAAATATAAACTTAATTTAGTCAAATTAGTTGGCTTCAAATACAACCAATGTTCATTTGTAATTCTCTCTTCCTGACTTTGGGCATCCAATGCTCAAAGTCATACTTAAAGAATGTTCACCAAAGGGGGTTCTGGATCAGAGAACTCCCTTTCACTTAATAATTATGAAACCATCAATGGTATACTAATTGTTTAGGATTGTAAGTTTCTATTGATGGCTTCAAATTACCAAGCAAAAGGTGTTTTCTAGTACAAAAGATTTAGCACCCTCCAAAGCCTTTTTCTTGAATGCATTATACCCCTTTCTATTAGTGAATTACAATTATTTAATTAATTAAAAAAACTATAAATCAAAAAATAAATTTAAAAGAAAAAAAAATAGATTTTCTTTACCTGATTGTGCTACATCATCTACAATAACTGTAATGGAGTTTGAAAACCCATTTATTTACAAAATCCTTGAAATGTTCCTATAACTATCATAAGTAATAATTTGAATATAATGAATTGTTTATAGAAGAGAAAAAAAATTGTAAAAACTATACTTATGATATGTCAATGTTCATTAAATTCCATAACACATGAGTGCTGAAAAACTTCTACCGTATGAAGTATTATAACTTCTGAAAAATAAATAGGAGAGTTGTATGTAATGCCCAAAATTCATAACACTAGATTGGACATTAAACAAACTATTTATACTACTCTAAACATATCTAATTTGCAATATTTTTTTTCTTTCTAAACAATGGCATGCTACATTAATACATAGTGTCAACCTATTTGTTATATCATTTAACTGGAATCTAAAATGATAATAAAATATACTTAGAACAATAAAGCTTATTACGATGTTCAAATAACCAACATGACTTGCAATTGCATACCTGAATTTCTCTTTCTTGCCTGTGTATCATATTATCCTTGCCTCTCTATTTCCTACACCTGTATATATGGCTACACAAGTAGATGCATGATATAAAATTCATATTTTATTACATACAAGATCGTAAGATAAGCTACATCAATAACTTAGCTAAATCAGTCATAAGGTATTTAAAACTAGTTTCATAAAGAGATGCAAAATATGTAAAATATTGGTAAGGGGTGGCAAGATTAAGGAAGAACTCAAAAGTACAAGACCTAAGGGCCATATCTAATGCCTTGGGGGCTCATCATAAATGGCCTTGCCTACGTAAACTATAGAGACACGTAAACTGTAGAGACATCATAGTTCAGGTTTAACTTTAAAACCAGTCTTTTAAAGGATGGTAGAAGTGGTATCAATCCTCTTTATCCAAAGGGTATCAATGAAATTTCTCTCTAAATATTTACATAAGTCACATGAGTCACCTGATACATATGCTAAATATTGCATAGTATAAAATAAAAAATTAGAGCTACATACAACTGAATACAACATGACATGGTAGTAATGAATAACCCACCCATGAAGAGAGAGATATGATACTTTTTCAATGTACAAAGTGGAAGTTGTCATTGGTCAATCTAGATCAATTGGGTCCACTACAACCTCATGAGATTGAGTTTGTGTTAAGGCTATGATAAAGAACACACACGTGTCTATGGTAGGATAGAGCATCTATGATCCCTTAGAAATGCTTTCCTAGTAGTAATGGTAGGATGTCATATTTATGTTCTGAAGATTCTTTATCCAAAGGGTATCAATGGCATTTCTCTCTTCACTGAAATCGAGGGTATAGAAGATACTTTGCATTGTTTGGGTATACCACTCAATTTCTATACCCAATGGATGCAAAGTAACCTTCTCCACCCCTTATTCTATTGAAGATAAAGGACATTGATCCCCTTTTGATAAAGAGTCTTCAAGAAAGATAGATGGTATATATCCTACTGTTTCTACTTGGAAAGCATTCTCAAGGGAGAAATAAATCACAAAATCAACAAATAATCAGTAACAACAATGAAAATAATGGATAAATATGTCAACATAAAGAATAAGTAGGCAAAATACATAAGGCATTGAAAAATAGTTTTGTAAAGAGATGCAAACTATGTAAAATAATTGTAAGCGGTGGCAAGATCAAGAAAGAACTCAAAAGTACAAGACCTAAGGGCTAGACCTAATGCCTTGGGGGCTCATCATAGATGGCCCTACCTACGTAACTCACAGAGACATCATAGTTCAGGTTTAACTTTAAAACCAGTCTTTTAAAGGATGGTCGAAGTGGTATCAATCCTCTTTATCCAAAGGGTATCAATGGAATTTCTCTCTAAAGATTTACATAAGTCACATGAGTCACATGATACATATGCTAAATATTGCATAGTAGACAATAAACAATTAGAGCTACATATAATTGAATACAACATGACATGGTAGTAATGAATAACCCACCCTTGAAGAGAGAGATATGGTACTTTTTCAATGTAGAAAGTGAAAGTTGTTATTGGTCAATCTAGATCAATTAGATCCACTACAACCTCATGAGATTGAGCTTGTGTTAAGGCTATGATAAGGAACACACATGTTTCTATGGTAGGATAGAGCATCTATGATCCCTTGGAAATGCCTATCTAGTAGTAATGGTAGGATGTCATATTTATGTTCTGAAGCTTCTTTATCCAAAGGGTATCAATGGAATTTCTCTCTTCACTAAAATTGAGGGTGCAGAAGATGCTTTGCATCATTTCGGTATACCACTTAGTTTCTATACCCAATGGATGAAAATAAACCTTCTGCACCCCTTATTCAATTAAATATAAAGGACATTGACTCCCTTTTGATAAAGAGTCTTCAAGAAAGATATATGGTATATACCCTACTGTCTCTAATTGACAAGAATTCCCAAGTTAGAAAGAGATCACAAAATCAACAACTAGCAGTGTGGAAAGATCAAGGAAGAACTCAAAAGTACAAGACCTAAGGGCAAGACCTAATTCCTCGGGGTCTCATCATAGATGGCCTCACCTATGTAACTCGCAGAGACATTGTAGTTTAGGTTTAACTTTAAAACAAGTCTTTTAAAGGATGGCAGAATTGGTTATACAACCCCTTTCTATGGTAGAGTCCCAAGACAGTGTCTCCATTAGCTGCCACCTATTGATTTACAGTTTGTCTACTTTTAATTTTATTTATATAATGACTCTTGAAAATACCCAATGTTGGCTTTCATAGAAAAACAAGTAACCACAGACTGGGTTAATGGTAGGAATCTATCAATGACCCCTAAATTGAAAGGTACAATATCCTTTATGTGAAAGATATGCAATTAATTTTGTCTTTTGGTTTTTAGGGGTATGCTCTTAATCAGAGAGAAGAAGAGGTTCAACCAAGTTGCTTAAAGATTCAAACAACTCAGGCATTGAATGGGGATTTACTCAACGACATACAATATGAAATGCAAACTATTATGCAGTGCGACAGAGATGAAGAAAGAAGGTGTAACAATGCAATTCCCGGATTGCTAAGATTATGAAACTTCATCAATACCCAGATTATCTTGATCTCATTCTCTATTAACCCCCTTCCGAAATCCTTATGCAAGATCTAATCTATTGAACTAAGATGTGCAATCAAAAGAAACATAGTGCTTATGCTGAAGATAGTAAACATACAATCTAATGAATGAAAATAACAAAACTCGGTTCATTACTATTCATTCAATTTCTAGTATTAGCATCCTAATTCAAAACATCACACAACTAACTAAGATGAACAACAAAATTCACTTCAAACTTAGAGTCGCACACAGTAGTCCCAGCTATAGGGGTTTTCCCAAAGTAAATTTTGTCGATCTTATTTACTTTACAAAAATTTACATATATAGGTCTTCTCAAAGTTGAACGGTTACAATAATTATTTCCTCTTTGCAATACTCTAAGAGGAACATTCTAATAATAAACCTGGTTGGTTACAAAAACTGATAAAGCTCACAAAATGCCTAAAATGGCTACAATATACAAAAATTGGGAAGAAGACATAGGTCAAAAGATTTTATGCCTTCTTCTGTGTAATGGCTTTTCCTCTATAAGCCTTCATTGCATCTGTTACCTTGCCCAATTATTTAGCATTCAAATTGATTATATTTTTAGGTCAGATCATCCAAAAAATCATGCATCTCTATCAGTTCATCCAACCTGGCAATCTGGGATTGCAGCTTCTCCAATTCCTTTTTTATTACTACATCTATCGCAGAGAGCTCACTGATTCTTGATACTTGAAATTTATCCAGATCCACAATCTCATCTATGAAAGAAAGAAACTTAGCTTTCATTCGCTCTATATTCACCAACTTGTCAATTCTAGAAACTTGAGATTTCATGTGCAAAACTTTCAAAAACGCAAAAAGTTTGTCTATCTCCTTTTGCACTAACTCAGTCATAGTCTTGAGTTCATTTGCAGATCTACTTGAGCTCTCAATCATGAACTCCAGAGACTACCTCCAATGAAACAATGGCTCCTGCCCAGTGTTGAGGATACCATTGGAGATTGCAACACTAGTCTTCATATCAATCACCTCCTACAAGGTGGCTAGTTTCTCTATCAATCCAATGGATGCATTATAAATCATCTCTTGCTGCTTTGATGATGTATCCTTCAAATTTTTAGCATCAAGTAGAAGGTTCCCCAAATTCTTGATGACAATGGGGCCTTGAACCTTCATTTCCTCTATCCATGCTCTGCCAATTTCATCAAACTATCTCTCTTGTTGTAGCTTCAGTAGCAAGTTCTTATTTTCTTCCGCATTGGGGTCAAACTGAGAAGATGAAGTACTGCCAAGAGAAGATTTAATATATTAAACTAGCTCCTTATTTGTAGACTTGAGGACTTCCTTGTCTTCTCAAAGTTCTTCTAACCTATTGTCAATCTGCTCATTGGTGGTTTTCCAGATGTTCACTATTGAGTCATGCATCGGCACTCCTAGGTTCATAGTTCTTATCTGGAAATCTTGAGCTGAAAGTTCATGAAAATTTCCTTCTTTCTATGGCTCTGCTATTTCCATTAACATATGCCTAGTTGTTGAATCATGGGAAAGGGCCGCCACAAAATTTTTCTTCTTCACCTTCTTCGTCGGTGCCTAAGATTAGATTGCCTTAAGAATCAGGTCCTTTGAAGAAATGGCTTCCTCATGTCATTTCTTCTTCTTCTCAATGGTTTCTTCCAACCATGAGCCTGTGGATAGCACCTTATTTGTAGATTGAAGAGCTATAGGATCAAATAGCTTCTAGTCCATTGGAGGAGTCTACTTGTCTTGAGATGGAACATGGAAGGAGGCAACCTTAGTCACCAAAAGGGCCAAAGTGTTCATTGGCTGAGAGGAGTCCTGACCATCCATGGGGTTTGTGTCATCCAATGTGATAACTAGAATTGGTGAGGGAGGCTTGGTCACTGGCACCTCTTGTTCTTTCTTCTTTTCCTTTTCCTTATCTTCTTCCTTCTCCTCTTCATTTCCAATGTTTGGGAGTGAACCATCTCTGCAGGTTGGAGTGATGGGAATATTCTTTTCTACGGGATGGTCACCTCCTTTCCCATTGGGTTGCATTGCACCTACTAAAACTAATGGCACCATAGAAGAAGTAACTATTGAAGATGATTTCTCAGCCCCTAAAGTTGTTCCTCTTGATGAACCTGCGCTAGAAGTTCTATCCCGTCACACTCTGGTCCATTCTACCCACTTGTTTATTCTCTTGATAATGCCTCTCATGAGAAGCTCTAATGAATCAATCACTGGACCAGTTGGTGGAGAGGAAGAAATGGACAACACCTTGATCTAATTGTAGGATGAGCTATGTATGAAGAGGTCATCATCTACAAGATCAGATACATCAACAACATTATTATACATTGTAATTTCATTCAAAGTTAAACAAGACCACAATTTCTCCCATGTTTGATACTCATTAAAACACTCGGCCCAGAAATCCTCAATATCTGGGACATGTCTATAGGCATGTCTGAGCTTTAGGTGATCTCTAGAAAAACCCATTGGATCATACTAAGGCCTAAGAACCTCATAATCAAGTAGCTTGATTTTATCCTCAAAACTCTTTACCAAATTCTGGGCATCAGATCTGGATGCACAGGAATATGGACCAACAACCATGAGGAAGGAAATTCTAGTGATCTTCTTCACAGTTGAACATAGAGTGTTCACTTCCAATATCTTTCAGAAAATCTCCACCAAGACCTCCTTATCTTTAGGATACCAGGGCAATCTCTTAGGAAATCTGAAGAAGGCTCCTATCCAAAGATAAGAGAAACTTGGAAATTGGATGAAAGAGCATCCATACTGACTGATTACCGAGATGGCCTCTAGAAAGAATCTTATTTGTTGGAAACCTTGAAGTTCCTTACATATCCTCATTGTGAATGCATCATTCATAGCAATATACTCCTCAAAGCTTTGATGCAATTGCAGATTCGGCTAGAACTCATATATTTTGGTGTTGTTGTCAAAATTCTAGATTACTGGTAAGTCAGGCCATAGGTGCTGAGTCGCCAGAGTGTAGATCAAGTATGAAGACATGTAGAACTATTTGAATCCTTGACAAGAACTCATCCAGGATACTAGCTTCTCACACAGGATTTCTGCCCAATCAATGAACATATTTTCTAAATAGATAGCTTGAACAAGGAAGAAATTATGTTCAACGAGATCTAGGATCTTGGGTTTTCCATCCAATCTGGTCAACAGGGCCATAATATCAACAATTTCTCTCTTTAGGGTTTTTCTAAAGAGAGTTTTCAGCATCTTAGTTTTCTTTGATTGAGGGGTCTAGAACTAGGTCTTCTGCATATCTTCCCTCCTTAAATTCTTCTTCTCATTAAACATATATGTAGATGAACTGAAGTCAATATTGCAATACACATCTTTCGCAGGAATGCTGAAAGCGGATCAGATTAGGGTTTTGTCAATCTTTAGTAAAATAGACTGGTCTAGGAATAGGATTTTCTTTGTCATTGGGTCGTATTTCTCTATACACTCTCTGAGGATCTCAGGAGCTTGAACTACCATTGGAAACCCTACAAATTCTATGAGAGCACTTTCCTTGAGCTTCTGTGTAATAGGGTGAACTGGATGAGAATTCAATCTTCTATGCAAATCTTTGAGTACAAAGAATCTTAGAGATGTGTCAGAAACTTCTTTCAACTCACTCTCAATACCAATTAATATATCGTAGCTAGAAGCTTTAATTGCCATTTATAGTAGAATTAAGAACATGAGTGAAGAAAAATGGCTTTCTATACAATAATGGTGAGCATCAAACGATGGTGAATGCTAAAGAAATAGCCACTAAGATCCAAATGTTGGCACCACACAAATGACATTAAGGTGACCTAATGGTTGCAATGACAAGATTAGCATTTAATTTTGATAATCAATGGCTATTCAAACTTCCCATTTCAAAGAACATAACGCCCTCAAGATCTGAAAGCTTACACTTAACTTTATGTTCATCAGACACTTTGCTGAAACAAATCTTAGTCTTTTGGAAAATGGACATACTTTCATTCTGATGCCAAAATGAATTAACATTAGAAAAATTTTCATTGTGCGGGAAAATAACATAAGAGAATACTTTTCCCGCAAGCCTGTTTCCTTTATTTCGACAGCTTCACTTTTTATCTTTGCGCACTTAAACAACTTCTTTTCCGTTGGGAGCACTTAACTTCTTATTTTCTCTTTTCACTTGTATCAGGGTTACACCTTTGAGACCAACTTTTTTGGATGCTGCATGATCACCACCACTACTCCACAACTTGACATCTTGAGAGTTGAAAAACTCTTTTTACGAACAAAATCTTTTTCGATCATTTATGAAAATCACATGTTTACCTTTCGGAAAAACATATTGAGCATTATAGATCTAAGGATAGCTACTTCTCATTCAGAAGATGCTATTGTTAGAATGAATTTAGAATAACTAAGAGGGGAGGGGTGAATCAGTTATCCTCAGGTCTAGATGTAGCAAATAAAACTTTCTGTATTTCAGATCTACTCGGTAGCAGTAGCATATATCAACTACTTAATCATGCTATTTATTATTTAATGTAAATAGCTTGTAGAAACATAACAGTAAAACAAACCATAAGAATTCACACAAGTTGACACAAGTATTTAACATGGAAACCCAATATGGGAAAAACCACCAGTAACATGCTACCAAGTTTCACTCTTCTGAAATGAGCTCTATGAGGAGCCAACCCTATTAAAGGTTACAATAACACACTGCTAGGTGTGACTTGGTTAAAGGATTTAATCACCCTGTCAGGAGTGGCCTTGTTAGAGGACTTAGAACATTCCACTTGAATGTCACCTTTCTTAGAGGATTTATACAAATTAGTGTTAGGTCAACCTTGTTAAAGGATTTTAACTGATACTATGGTTAGAAAGTAATCAACAGTTGTGATCTGATACATACAACTTACTTTGCAAATTCAGATCGAATTATAGCTCTGATGCTAACTTACTAAGTGACCTGCATTGTCATTTAAATCTTCTGATCTGCTTGGAAATCCATCATGCAATCACACATGCAACTTTATACTTCTCTGTTTAGCCTTCTCTGCTAGGTCATGCCAATCAGTAAATCAACTATGCAATCCTCTAGCATACACACATGTACACCAATTAGTACATCCACCACCACATCCACACTCACAAAGAATAACCCCTTGAGGTTATCATATACCTCTCTATCTATGTTAGATAAATCTTTGCTGCTTAATAAAGCTCGTAGATCTTAGGTTAGGTCAGATCCAATAGATCATTCCATCATTACATTACATTTACTTCTCCAAAGTAGTCTCTAATTAAATATTGAATCCATGCATTAATTATGGTTACCCATACATTAAATGACATGGATTTAATATTTAATTAACTTTACATATCCCAATAAAATTAACTAAGTCAGCCAGAGATCTCAAATCTCATCAGTAATCCAAATACTGTAAGTCGGCCAACATCACTATTTCCACTAAACAATTTCACTAGTGCTTGGCACTGAACAAACTTTCTCATAAAAAACAACTTCTCTTGGCATCAAACCAAACTTGCTCGGCACAAGCCAGACTTTCTCAACACAAAACAACTAGAAAAACTGTCTTTGAAAGATAAACAACTAATTACTTTGCCAGAGTGCCAACTGATCAAGTACACTTTTATTTTCCTTAACTCAACCATTCACTTGGTCTTCTTATTAAATATTCTTCTTTAATCAATAGATATGGTACTCAAACAATTAAAAATAGTCTCACCAGTTAAGGTTTGACATCAATGACAAAATAACAATTACTTGCATTGTCACTTTCCAACAATCTCCCTCTTTGGCATTGATGGCAACACAAAATATTAAAATAATGATTTAACAAGCATAGTTAACATACAATCCAAAAAGTCACCTGTGTTTCTTGATATGAACAAAGCTTCATTAATGTATTTAGCTTCATTCTGATTCTCATCTATAAAATATTTCTCCCTCTGTGTTTGTAATCACACTGTAATCATTTGTGTCTGATCATTTGCAGACTCCCTCTGAGTAGATAATCACTTCAGTGTATTCAATAGTAACTTCTTCCTCTATATAGGTAATCTCTCCCTTTAGGTAATCTCTCCCTCTTTGACAACAATGCCAAAGATTTTGATTTTATCATGTAGATCTCTAGTATCATGCCGATCCTGTCATCTTGATTATGACTGATCTTCTTTTCTGTCTTTATCCAACTTCACAATTTTAGTCAGCATCCTAAAGTGTGACTTACTATGCATCAATGTGTCAAGTATTCTAAATGTGATATTTGATGCAATAGTACCATATAGAACTTAATTAGCCTTAGTTAGGGGAATCACCCCCATTATTTTAGCTCACAGATACTTATGAGCATCCTTGGGTAGTGCCTTTGTGAATATGTCTACTAATTGTTCTTTAGTGTTCACATAATCCAATCTCACTTCTTTATTCTGAACTAGCTCCCTCAAGTAATGATACTTGATAGCTATGTTCTTTGTCTTTGAGTGCATAACAGGGTTTTTAGAGATATTAATGGTACTCGTTTTATCACAATATATGACAAATGGTTTAGTGATTTCTTCCTTCATACCTTTCAATGGTATCTTCAACCACACAATGTTAGAAAAATTGACTGTTTCTGCCACATACTCAGCTTCAGCTGTAGATTGTGAGGTGCATTTCTATTTCTTGCTTGTCCATGCAATTAATCTTTTGCTTAAAATAAATGCTCCACCAGTAGTGCTTTTCATGTCATCAACATTTCCAGCCCAATCAGAGTCAGTGTAAACTCTAAGTTCAAAATTGTCATTATTTTTGTAGTATAGACCATAGTCATCAGTTCCTTTCAAATATCTTAGAATCCTTTTTACTGCCATCATGTGAGTTTCCTTGGAGTTACCAGAAAACCTTGCAACAATTCCAATAGCTAGGGCAATGTCAGGTCTACTGTGTACAACATACTATAGTTTTCCAATCATTGATCTGTAGAGTGTTTGGTTCACTTCTTTTGTGTCATCATCTTTTTTCAGCTTTTGTCTAGTAGCCATGGGTGTACTCACTGGTTTGGACTCTTCCATTCCAAAAAATTTTAGTATCTCCTTGATATATTTATATTGAGTGATATAGATACCATTCTTCATTTGATAAATTTGTAAGCCAACAAATTTTTTTATCTCGCCAAACATAGACATCTCAAATTTAGTTTGCATCTTTGTTGCAAATGTTTGGCATAACACATCTTCTCCACTAAATATGATGTCATCTACAAAAATTTCAGCTAATAATATACCTTTTCTTTGCTCTGTCTTTAAGTACAGGTTGATGTTGTCATTGGTTCTTGAAAATCCAATCTTGATCAGATAATTGTGCAATCTCTCATACCATGCTCTTGGTGCTTGCTTCAGTCCATATAGTGCTTTGTGCAATCTGCAAACCATATTTCTTTTGTTTTGGTCAACAAAACCATCATCTTTCTTGATATACACTTCTTCTTCCAAGATACCATTGAGAAATGCAGACTTCACATCCATCTAATAAACTTTGAATCCTTTATAGGCTATGTATGAAAGTAAGATTCTGACTCCTTCCAATCTTGCAACTGGGGTGAATGTTTCACCATAGTTAATTCCTTCCTCCTATGCATAACCCTTGCATACCAGTCTAGCTTTTTTTCTTGTCACATCTCCATGTTCATTCAGTTTGTTCCTGAATACCCACTTTGTACCAATTACATTTTTGTCATTTGGCCTAGGTACAAGTATCCAAGTCTTATTTTTCTAAATTTTTTCAATTTCCTCATTCATTGCCTATATCCAATCTTCATTTTCTAAAGCATCTTTCACTATTTTGGGCTCAAATTCACATAAAAAACATGTGCCATCTCTCAACTTACTTCATGTCATAACTGTAGAATCCTTTAATCCAATGATTTGATCAGAATTATGGTTTCTCCTCACATATTTTGTTAGAGTAGGCTCAGGTCTTTCTTTAGGTTCATTGTTTGTGTTTAGTTTTGGTTGATTCTAAGACTCGACATCTCCATCAAATAGCTCGACATTCACTTGATGTTGCTCAGAAACTCCACTCTACGACTTGATAGGTGCAGATTGTTGCTCGACAGTAGACTCGGGTAATGTATTAGAATCTACCTCATCTAGATATATGAATGATCTAAAGCTTTATGGCTCTTATGTACTTTCAGTTTCATTCCTTTCTACAAACTCATCAATTCTAACATTTGCACTTTCCATAGCTTTGTTATTATTATAATTCAAACATTTGTATGCTTTTCTTTTCATTGAATAACCAAGTAATATACCTTCTTCAGCTTTAGCATCAAGTTTTCCATTTTTGTTGTCCTTCAGTATTAAACATTTGCTTCCAAATACTTTAAAGTACTTTACACTAGGTGCATAACCATACCAAAGTTCATAAGGTGTAGCATTTGTACCTTTCTTGACTTGTACTCTATTCAGGGTATAGACGACAGTACTTACAGCTTCTTTCCAATATTTTTGTGCAACATTCTTCTCCATCATTAGTTTCCTTGCACAATCCATGATAGATCTATTCCTACATTCAGCAATACCATTTTGTTGAGGTGTCTTGGGTGCAAACATCTGTCTCTTTATGCCTCGGTCATTATAGAACCTATTGAACTAATTAGAAATAAACTCTCCACCTCTGTCAGATCTTAAGCATTTCAAACTTTTGCCTGTTTCCTTTTCAACTTTAGCTAAGTACCATTTAAATAACTGGAATGCATCAGATTTTTCCTTGAGAAACA
>MU226877.1:1074063-1099864 GCA_018584345.1 Thuja plicata | reverse complement strand
GGAGTGGCCTTGTTAGAGGACTTAGAAAATTCCACCTGAATGTCACCTTGCTTAGAGGATTTATACAAATGACTATTAGGTCAACCTTGTTAAAGGATTTTAACTGATACAATGGTTAGAAAGTAATTAGCATTTGTGATCTGATACATACAACTTACTTTGAAAATTCAGATCCAATTACAGCTCTGATGCTAACTTACTGAGTGACCTGCATTGTCATTTCAATCTTCTAATCTGCTTGGAAATCCATCAAGCAATCACACATGCAACTTTCTGCTTCTATGTTTAACCTTCTCTACTAGGTCATGCCAATTAGTAAATCAACTATGTAATCCTCTTGCATACATACATGTACACCAATCAGTACATCCACCACCACATCCACACTTGCAAAGAATAACCCCTTGAGGTTATAACATACCTCTTTGTCTAGGTTAGATAAATCTTTGCCGCTTAATCAAGATCGTAGATCTTAGGTTAGGTCAGATCCAATGGATCATTCCATCATTACATTACATTTACTTCTCCAAATTAGTCTGTAATTAAATCTTGAATCCATGCATTAATTACAGTTACCCATACATTAAATGACATGGATTCAATCTTTAATTAACTTTACATATCACAATAAAATTAACTAAGTCAGCCAAAGATCTCAAATCTCATCATTAATCCAAATACTATAAGTCGGCCAACATCACTATTTCCACTCGACAATTTCACTGGTGCTTGCCACTGAAAAAAACTTTCTCATCACAAACAAATTCACTCAGCATCAAACCAAACTTGCTCGGCACAAGCCAAACTTTCTCAACACAAAACAGCCAGAAAAATTGTCTTTGAAAGATAAACAACTAATTACTTTGTCAGATTGCCAACTGATCAAGTACCCTTTTATTTGCCTTAACTCAACCATTCACTTGGTCTTCTTATTAAATCTTCTTCTTCAATCAATAGATATGGTACTTAAATAGATAAAAATAGTCTCACCAGTTAAGGTTTGACATCAATGAAAAAATAACAATTGGTTGCATTGTCACTTTCCAACAACTATGAAACCCCTTTCCCAACATACCTAGATCACCTAAACACCGAATGAAGCAGAAAGAATGAAAACTTGCTAGGCTCAAATAGTAAAGGAAAATAATTTATCTTATAAGTAGATTAGCGGAAGGTTTCAAGATGAATGAGAAGTAGGTCACCAAAGAACAATTTTAGCCCCTAGGACCTAAAGACCCTAGACTAAAATTTGGCAATAGCTTGCTTTAACTGGGGACTTAGACATGTCAATGTTTGAGAAGGGACCTAGAGTCTCTGGTTTCACATAACAAGACCAACAGGAAAAACAACAGGAAGACTAAACTAAAACACACAACAGGAAAGGAAACTAAACTAAGAAAGCATGAAAGAAAGCAAGAGAAAGGCAAGAAAACCTACCCACACTAACACTAACCTATAGGGATTGCCTGCTTTCACTTGAGTATTTGGTAGAGCTTCAGATCCTGGCCATTGTAAGAGAATGGAAGAATCTCTCCAGAAGGATATGCTAGAATAAAGGAATTATTCTAGTTCACCTACATAATCTTGAATGGTCCTTTCCAAGTGAGTCAAACTTGTGATGCTTTCCTTTGGACTCATGCCTTTTATCCCATAATAGGACCAAGTCAGCTTGCATAAAATTTCTTGGTATGGCCTTCTTATCAAAGAATGTTTTCACTCTCCTATGATGATTAGTTATGTGATCAACAAGCTTTTCTTGTTCTTCCTCCAACTTGGTCAGATACATGATTTGTTTCTCCAGATCATTCTAGAAAATTGGATCTTCATTACCTACTGCAGCCTGCAACTGGATAACTCTAGCGGAAGTGGGAGACTAGGTTAAATTCTGTAAACTATCTCAAAAGAAGATATCTTGATAGCTCATTTAGGTGTTATCCAATCTACTCATAGAGCTTTGTGCAATTTCTTGTGCCAATCCTTGTGGCTTTCTGAAACTAGTTTCTTCATTATGTTAATCACGTTCTTGTTGCTTGACTCAGCCTGACCATTCCCCTAAGGGAAATAATCAGATGAGTAACTAAGATGGATAATGTTGTTATAGAAGAGATTTATAATCTTTGAATAAGAGAAATATGTGGCATTTTCCATCACTAGCTTCAACGACACTCCAAACCTTACCAAGATATCTCCTTGATAAAATTGCAGACCACCTTAGATGTGGTTTTCTTGGTAGGCTTAGCCTCAACCCACTTGGTAAAGTAATCCATGGCAGTTATGACATATAGGTGACCTTTAGAAGAGGGAGGATTTATCAAACTAATGAAATCAAGCCCCCATTGCTGAAAGGGACCCTCTACTACAATCAGCTTTAATGGAAGAGCAGCCAACTGAGGCTTACTGGAAAACATACGACACTTATCACACTTGGCCACCCAATTGTAGGAATATTTAAATGTGTTAGGCTAGTAGTAACACTGCCTCAAGATTTTATATGTAGTGACTATGGATGAGAAGTGTCCACCACACACCTCATTGTGGAATGTCTATAGCAATCTCTCTTGTCGTGGCCTATGCACACACCTTAAGAAAGTTCCATCTATTGCCCTCTTATATAACTAGTCATCATAAATGACATACTTGGCTGCTTTGGTTTTCAAATCTCTTCTCTGTTTGTATGTCAATCCTTCTGGGAAATCTCCATAAGTAAGGAAATAGATGATGTTTGAAAATCAGGGATCAAGAAGACTAACCATTAACACCTTCGGAGAATCCTCCTCTTGAGACATTTCCTAATTTTCTGGCATTATTTCACACAAGCCGTTTCCTTTGACCAACTTTGTTGGCTTGAGTTCAATATCATACTCCTCTACCTTTTCTATCCATGCACCTCTAGTATTGCATCCTATTTCTTGTTGTGTCAAAATGCTCTTGAAAGAAGAATCAAGAATATAAATAATAGAATGGGAATGTAATACATAGAATCTAAAATTCTTCAGTGCCCTTACACCACATATGCATGCTTCTCTAGTTGAGAATATCTCAGCTCATGATCCTTGAGCAGAGTGCTCATGAATGCAATAGGCTCCTGAATTCCTTCACTATTCTCTTGCATCAGGACAATAGACTATGTATGGGTTGATGTGTAGAAGTACAATATGAACTCCTTGGTATAATCTAGATGCACCCGCATAGGTGCTCTAGCTATAGCATGCTTTATTAAATCAAAGGCCTTCTTCCCAAAGTTATTCCACTTGAAACTTTGGCTACCTTTCATCATATCAATTATGCATTTTGTAATCTTGAAAAAGTCATGAACAAAGCGCCTGAGAAAGTTTACCTACCCAAAGAATGATCTTGTTCCAAATTTGCTTACTGGCAGGTTCAATTGCTGGATGGCCTTTACATGCTCAGGGTTAATTTGGATTCCTTCATGGGAAAAAATATTACCGAGCAGTCTACCTTTGGTGACACAGAATACAGACTTCTTGGGATTAAGAGAGATGCCATGGGCTTTGCCTCTCTTGACCACTTTCTCAAGATCTCTCAAATGATCTTCTCTCTTCTTAGAGAAGAGTGTTAAATCATCCAAGTATATAACTATTATTCTATCCTAGAGGTCTGCAAATGAAGAGTTCATTGCCCTCTGGAAGGTAGCTCCAACATTGATAATCTCAAAGGGTATTCTATTGTAAGGAAATGTTCCCGAAGGAGTGGTGAACAATGTCTTATACTTATCTTCTAGGTCCACCTCAATCTAGTTAAAACCTGAGAAACCGTCCAACATGGACATCATTTTAGATCTAGCTACAATTTGCAGTATATGATCCATGTTGAGTAGGGCATAATTATCCTTTAGAGGAGCCTGGTTCAGATTCCATAAATCTACACAAATTTTGATTTCTTTGTTCTTCTTTCGGACGGGCATGATGTTGGCTATCCATGTAGGGTGATGTATGGCATAGATAATTTTTTCCTCCAACATCTTGTGAACTTCCCTGAAAATGGCATGTGAAACCTTAGGATTTTAGTTTCGTTGCTTCTGCCAGAAAGGGACAGCTTTAGGCTTGAGAGGGATCGTGTGCTTGAAGTCTCCATTCCAGAAAGTTTTGAGGTCTTCATAGCCTCAAACAAACACATCCTTATATTGGGAGAGTAGGTGTTTAGCATTTTCTCTTTCCTTTTTTGTGCAAGAACTGCCAATATTTATCATCTTAGGTTTATTTTCAGTGCCTATGTTCATTCCCTCGAAATCCCCTGAGGTACCACCTTTCCAATCTCTATCCTCTCTAATATATGCATCATGTCTATCAAAAAGTTTTTCAAGGGAGATTAGGTGTCGAAGAATTTTGTTACCTTTTAACTATTCTTCTTCAAGCTCCAACTCCTTGCTATCTGGAGAAAGATCCTTGTAGCTACTAGAACTTCCTTCAAAGTATTGATCACTAAATTGATTTGATCCTTCCATGAAATCTTGTATTTGTTTTTCACTGATGAAGACTTGCCTGATTTCCACATTATTTGGAACATTGGGCCTGAAGAGGACTTCAACTTTGCATTTCTTGTCTCCTATTTCTGGATGCAGGAGGAGAAGTGAAGCTGAGGTGGCCAACAAATCTACTCTTGTGTTCTGCTCTCTTGAAATATCTTGGATTGAAAAGGCATCAAAGTCCTCTATCTCATCCTAGACTCTATTCCTATAACTCTGCAATCTCACATTTTTCACTGTGTATTGCGCTCAAACTTGCCTCACTATCAACTTTGCATCACTGAGTGCTTTATGGATTTTCACCCCTCTTTGCTTTGCAGTAGCAATGCCTAGCAACAAAGCCTCATATTTCATCATGTTATTAGTGTTCTTAAACTACAATCTATAAGAAAGTTGTGTCATGTCTCCTTCTAGGGGAATAAGAACTACGCCAGCCCCCGATCCTACGGTAGCACAACTGCCATCAAATTCCAAGGTCCAGATATCCTGACTGTTAGTGTTCTTAAATTCCAATCTATAAGAAAGTCGTATCATGTCTCCTTCTACAGGAATAAGAACTATGCCAGCCCCCAATTCTATGATAGCACAACTATCATCGAATTCCAAGGTCCAAATATCTTGATCATTGAAATCTGAAAACAACATTTAATTGTCAAATTCCATCTCCTGGTAGAGGATTTGTACCTCAGGATCATCAGACTTCATTACTGTGAATTTGGCCTTTTCCTCAAGCTCTAGCTTTATCTTCTTAGTACCCACTGGGATTATAGCATGGGACCAATCCATCTTGATTTCTCCACCTATGGCCTTGCCAAAGTTTATTCTTAGAAGCATACCATAGCTGGCCGGAATATCAGCTACCAGGATGGTTAGCTTCATCCTTTTTACAGGGTGTGCGGCCAATGCAACTTGTGCATCCTTTACCTAACCTAGTATTGGAACCTATGTAGCATCCATTGAACAATAGTCGCCAAAGGTTTTAGTAAGGTTCAATCCAAGGGCTTCAGCAACAGAGGCGGGCATGAAATTATCAGAGGCTACAGAGTCAATAATACAGTTGCTTAGTTTATGACCATTAACAAATAGGGAGACATAGAATGAGTTAGGCTTTTGGCCAGGAGCAGTGGCTAAGATTGAAGAACCTTCTTCTTGAAAGAGCAATGGAAGGATGGGTTCTTCATCATTTAAAGGGTCACTAATAGGAGGTTCATCACTAACAATAGAATTTATATTAGGTTGTATTCTGGAATTAGTATCACTTTTACAGTAATCTACAAGCTTTTGAAGTTTAGTAGGATGAGTTTTTAAATATTCTAAGGGAGACACTTGGATTCTAGAATCCTTGCAGTATTGAATTATATCAAAGGAAGATAGATACTTACTATTTTTTTTGGACTTTGAGTGATCCTTCTTCCAAGATGAAGAAGTAGAAGATCTAGGTGCACCAGCTGAAGGACCATGTACAATATTTTGGGAAGGAAAAGATTTTCCCAGATTTTTGTCTCTCTAACTTCTTTTTGCCACTGCCATTTGAATTCCATCCATGGTGGCAAAGTAATGACCTTCGACTTTGGAATCAGATTCATACTCCAAAAATAAATTACCAGAGTCACCATGGGGAGCAAAATCTTCTTCATTTTTGAGATATTTGATAGTTAGCTCATTGCTTGAAGCTAGTTGCATGTATCTATTCATCTCTGGATAGCTATTACCATCATGGTCAGCTCTTAGGTTAAAAATGCACATATTATACTTTTTACCTACCTTAATGGTGAGCTTTTGCTGAGCTGGTGGCATCTGCAACTGTTTACCTTCATGTTGTTTTCTAGGAATATCCTAGTAAGGCTGCTGAAAAGATGGGGTAGACTTTCCCATTTTCTGCTTAAGGGCAATCATCTCATCAGACAATTTTTGAAACATTTCCTTATTATTTCTGGTTACACTGGAAGTAGAGCTTGTGGAGGCACCACTCTGCACTTCTCACTTCCATTTCCCGGCAGCTATGAGGTCATCCTCTAGCTCAATTGCTAGAGTCTGAGCAGCTTGCAGATTAGCCACATGCACTTTTCTGATTTGGAAACTTATGTCAGTAGACATGGAATTGATAAAGAACATCTTCTGGTTGTTAGCTATAGGCCTGCTAGCAGCAGGGATCCTATTATCTAGCTTGATAAACCTTGCAATAAAATCCCTCATAGGAGCACTAGGTTCTTTCTTTATCTGAGTGAGATGAGTCAGAAGTGTATGTTCATCTTCTATACTTTTATAGTGAGTTTCAAAGTGGTTCTTCATATCATTCCAACTAGTTATGCATCCCATAGGGAGATGTCGAAACCAGTCAACAACATTTTATGTTAAAGTCTCTACAAACATTCTTACTACCACGTCTTCATGCTGAGGGTTTACAATTCTATATGTAGTGAAGAAGGCTGCAATATGCTCATCAATGGATAATTTCTCATCTGTATTAAACTTTGGAAAGTTCTTTTGGGAAGCTTGAGGTAAGTCATTATTAGCTCCTAGCTTAAGAGGCCCAATAGAATTACCCCAAGGGACGGCCATTGAAATAGGGAGGGTTACTGGCACAGCCAAAAAATTGATATTGGTAGGAGAAGCTACTCTGTGAAGAGTAAGGGCATTACACAGTGACAAGATAGTATTATGGACAATAGGAGGTATAGAAGAATGGCTACGAATTTGGGAAATAGGGCATGGTGGTGGCAAAAGAGCACCGCCAATACCTAGAAAGACAAGATATCAGGTTTTGGTTCTTCCTCTTCTAAGAGGATCTTCTAACAAAGGATACTTAGCCTTCTATAATTCTTCAAACATAGGATTTTTATGTCCTTCTCTCCGGACACTTCAGGTATACTTGGGATCCAGAGCTACCAAATTTTTTTACTGTAGCTGCGCAACTCTGAATCTTCTTTCCCGTAACAATCAATATTCAACATTGGCTTCTTCTCTTTCTAGCACAAAGATAATTCTTCTGTATTGGTCAAGGGATTTTCAGCTTTTCCGGGAAAGGATATTCAACTGGTTTATAATGTCATCTTTCTTGTCCTGGATGCAAAGATTAGGTTGCTCTAGTGGGACTTGTCATTCGTGAGGCAACCCATTTCTCCTTAAGAGTGATATGCATAATGTAGTATTAGGAATGCCAAACAGATAAGTTCTAAGTCACTTATAAAATCCATAGACAAACTTACTAAGAAAGCTTAGGAAAATTAGGAGTTTGATCCCCAGTAGTCACCAAAAACTGTTGTTTTATAGTTTGTCTACTTTTAATTTGATTTATATAATGACTCTTGAAAATACCCAATGTTGGCTTTCATAGAACAAAAAGTAACCACAGACTGGGCCAATGTTAGGAATCTATCAATGACCCTTGAATTGAAAGGTACAATATCCCTTATGTGAAAGATATGCAATTTATTTTTTCTTTCAGTTTTTAGGGGTATGCTCTTAACTAGAGAGTAGAAGAGGTTCAACCAAGTTGCTCAAAGCTTCAAATAACTCAAGCATTGAATGGGGATTTACTCAATGACATGCAATCTGAAATGAAAACTATTATGCAATGCGGGATGAATGCAAACTACCATCTACCAACAGAGATGAAGAAAGAAGGTGTAACAATGCAATTCCCAGATTGCTAAGATTGTGAAACTTTGACAATACCAATATTATCTTGATCTCATTCTCTATTAACCCTCTTCCCAAATCCTTATGCAAGACCTAATCTATTGAACTAAGATGTGCAATGAAAAGAAAATAGAGTGCTTATGTTGAAGATAGTAAACACACAATCCACTGAATGAAAATAACAAAACCCAGTTCATTACTATTCATTCAATTTCCAGTATTAGCATCCTCATTCAAAAAATTACGCAACTAATTAAGATGAACAACAAAATTCACTTCAAACTTAGAGTCGCACACAGTAGTCCCATATACATGGGTTTGCCCAAAGTAATTTTTTCCAATCTTATTTACTTTACAAAAATTTACATATATAGGTCTTCTCAAAGATGATCAGTTACAATAATGATTGCCTCTTTGTAATACTCCGAAAGGAACATTCTAATAATAAACCTAGTCGGTTACAAAAACTGTCAAAGCTGACAAAATGCCTAAAATGGCTACAATATACAAAAAATGGGAAGACAACACAGGTCAATAGATTCTATGCCTTCATTTGTGTAATGAATTTTCCTCTATAAGCCTTCATTGCATCTGTTACCTTGCCTAATTCCTAAGCATTCAGAATGTTTATATTGTCAGCTCAGATCATCCAAAAATCATGCATCTCTGTCAGTTCATCCAACCTGGCAATTCGGGATTGGAGCTTCTATGATTCCTTTTTATTACTGCATCTATCACGGAGAGCTCACTTATTCTTGACACTTAGAAGTTAGCCGAATCTACAATCTCATCTATGAAAGAAAGAAACTTATCTTTCATTCACTCTATATTCACCAACTTGAAACTTATAAAAACTTGAGATTCCATGTGCAATCAAAAAGTTTGTCCATCTCCTTTTACACTAACTCAGTCATAGTTTTGAGTTCATTTGTTGATCTTCTTGAGCTCTCAATCACAAACTCTAGAGATTGTCTCCAATGAAACAATGGCTCCTTCATGGTCTTGAGGATACCATTGGAGATTGCAACACTAGTCTTCATATCAATCACATCCTGGAAGGTGGCTAGTTGCTCTGTCAATCCATTGGATGCATTATAAATTTTCTCCTAGTGCTTTGATGTTGTATCCATCAACTTCTTTGCATCAAGTAGAAGGTTCCCCAAATTATCAATGACAATGGGGCCTTGAACCTTCATTTCCTCTATCCATGCTCTGCTAATTTGGCCAAACTATTTGTCTTGTTGTAGCTTCAATAGAAAGTTCTTATTTCTTCCACATTGGGGTCAAACTGAGAAGATGAAGTAGGGCCAAGAGCAGATTTAATATATTAAACTAGCTCCTTATTTGCAAACATGAAGACTACCTTGTCTTCTCTGAGTTCTTCTAACCTGTCCTTAATCTGGTCATTGGTGGTTTTCCGGATGTTCACCATTGAGTCATGCATCGGCAGTCCTAGGTCCATAGTTCTTATCTAGAAATATTGAACTGAAAGTTCATGAAACTTTCCTTCTTTCTGTGGCTTTTCTATTTCTATTAACATATGCTCAGTTGTGGAATCATGGCAAAGGGCCGCCACAGACTTTTGCTTCTTTGCCTTCTTCACCTTCTTCACTAATGGATGAGATGATGTTGCCTTAAGAATCAGGTCCTTTGAAGAAATGGCCTCCTCATGTCCTTTCTTCTTCTTCTCAATGGTTTCTTCCAACCACAAGTCTGTGGATAACACCTTAATTATAGACTGAAGAGTTGTAGGATCAAATAGCTTTCAAGCCACTGGAGGAGCCTGCTTGT
The DNA here is from genome assembly GCA_018584345.1 of Thuja plicata. Classification (NCBI taxonomy): domain Eukaryota; kingdom Viridiplantae; phylum Streptophyta; class Pinopsida; order Cupressales; family Cupressaceae; genus Thuja; species Thuja plicata. The sequence goes on along the minus strand of MU226877.1, from coordinate 1,089,945 downwards.
CTTGAGATGGAACATGGAAGGAGGCAACCTTAGTCACCAAAAGGGTTAAAGTGTTCACCGGCTGAGAGGAGTCCTGACCATCCATGGGGTTTGTGTCATCCAAGGTGACAACTAGAGTTGGTGAGGGAGGCTTGGTCACTAGCACCTCTTATTCTTTCTTCTTTTCCTTTTCCTTATCTTCTTCCTTCTCCTCTTCATTTCCAATGTTTGGGAGTGAACCATCTCCGCAGGTTAAAGTGATGGGAATATTCTTTTCCAGGGGCTGGTCACCTCCTTGCCTAGCAGTTTGCATTGCACCTGCTAAAACTGATGGTTCCATAGAAGAAGTAACTGATGAAGATGATTTCTCAGCTCCTAAATTTGTTCCTCCAGATGAACCTGCACCAGAAGTTATTTTCCATCGCGCTCTGGTGCATTCTACCCACTTGTCTGTTCTCTTGATAATGCCTCTCATGAGAAGCTCTAATGAATCAATCACTAGACTAGTTGGTGGAGAGGAAGAAATGGGAAACACCTTGATCTTGTTGTAGGATGAGGGATGCATGAAGAGGGCATCATTTGCAAGATCAGATACATCAACAACATTATTATACATTGTAATTTCATTCAAAGTTAAGCGGGACCACAATTTCTCCCATCTCTGATACTCATTAAAACTCTCAGCCCAAAAATCCTAAATATCTGGAACATGTCTATAGGCATGTCCAAGCTTTAGGTGATCTCTAACAAAACCCATAGGATCATACTCAGGCCTAAGAACCTCATAATCAAGCAACCTTATTTTATCCTCAAAACTCTATCAAATTTTAGGCATCATATCTGGATGCGTAGGAATATGGACCAACCACCATGGGGAAGGAAATTACGGAAATCTTCTTCACAGTTGAACATAGAGTGTTCACTTCAAATATCTGTTGGCAAAGCTCCACCAAGACCACCTTATCTTCAAGATACTGGGGCAATCTCTTAGGAAATCCAGAGAAGGCTCCTATCCAAAGATAAGAGAAACTCGAGAATTTGATGAAAGAGCATCCATACTGACTAATTGCCGAGATTGCCTCTAGCAAGAATCTTCTTTCTAGGTAACCTTGAAATTCCTGACATATCGTCATTGTGAATGCATCATTCACAACAGGGTAAAAGTACAATAATATGTCACCTTTTAGGCTAAATTATCAGCACAACTGAATTTTAGTATTTCTAACTAAAAATTAATTTTGGTCAAACATACAGTCTAGCTAGATTTATTCTAGCTAAATTAGATAAGTTATTTAACTTTTCCAATTGGAAATGTTGATTAAATGTATGTTTTATACCACTTTGAGTCCAATTACCATTGAAATAATTTTTTTTTAGAAAAAGTGACATTTTAATAACTCCTAGTGTTTTTAATGATATTTTTTTTAAAATACAAAAATACCCTTTTGTAGAGATCAGAGTCAAGAATATCCTCATATAGATTTTATAGTATTTTAATTAGACATAGTCTATTTTATTTAAAAAAATATTGAAAGTAGGTATTTTAATAGTAAAGCATTCGTTGATTCAGAAAATATAAAAAATGATAAATCAATTTAATTTTTTTTTAAATAACAAAAAACACTAGACAAAAGAGCGATCTTCAATAATATGTAATTTATTTGGTTTTTGGTATAGTTTTGATAGGGGAAAAGTGGTGGTAGAAAAAAACTATTTATTTAAGGTAAGTTTGACTTTGAAAACTTATGACAGGAAAACTGTAGATCAAAAAAACTTCTTTCTTTTTTCTGCACTAGCTATACATGTCTCCTAAAACATATTCTAAAATTGGAGGAAAAAACAATATTTTACTTATAATGATTTGGCGGGAAGTAAACTCCTTGATTTACAGTATTTTTCAGGAAATGAAAAATTGACCTAAAAATTTCAAAAAGCATATTAATTTTTGGTTCAATTTTTTTTAAAAAATTCTATGCATATAATTCATCCTATTTCATACATTTCTTCAGTTTACATCATCTTCAAATTCTCAATAGAAATGTAACTTTTATGCCCATGAAGTTTTACAGTTTTGGTGTTGTTAACCTTTTCCTTTGTTATAGGGGAATAGATTATTCTAATTTTACCCAGCAGTATACTCCTCAAAGATTTGTTGTAATTGTATATTTAGGTAGAACTCATATATTTTGGTGTTTTTGTCAAAATTCTGGATTGTTGGTAAGTCGGGCCATAGGTGCCGAGTCGCCAGAGCATAGATCAAGTATGAAGACATGTATAACTGTTTGAATCCTTGATAAGAACTCATCTAGGGTGCTAGCTTCTCACATAGGATTTCTGCCCAATTAATGAACATATTTTCTGCATAGACAACTTGAACAAGGAAGAAATTATGTTCAATGAGATTCACAATCTCAGGTTTTCTGTCCAATCTGGTCAACACGGCATGAATATCAACAATTTCCCTCTTTAGGGTTGTTCCAAATAGAGTTTTCACCATCTTACTTTTCTTTGATCAAGGGGTCTGGAACCAATTCTTCAGCATGTCTCCCTCCTTAGAGTCTTCTTCTCATTGAACATGGACACAGGTGAACCAAAGTCAATATTGCAATACATGTCTTTTGTTGGAATGCCGAAAGTGGATTGGATTAGAGTTTTATCAATCTTTAGTAAAATCGACTGATCTAGGAACAAGATTTTCTTTGTCGCTGGGTCATATTTCTCTATACATTCTCTGAAAAGCTCAGGAGCTTGAACTGCCATTGGAAACCTGCAGCTTCTACCAGACCATTGTCCTTGAGCTTCTGTGTAATAGGGTGAACTAGATTAGAATTCAATCTTCTGTGCAAATCTCTGAGATCAAAGAATCTTAGAGATGTGTCAGAAAATTCTTTCAATTCACTCTCAATACCATTTAATCTATCATAACTAGAAGCTTTAACTACCATTTACTGTAGAATTAAGAACATGAGTGAAGACAAATGGCTTGCTATACAAAAATGGTGAGCAGAAAACGATGGTGAATGCTAAAGAAATAGCCACTAAGATCTGAACATTGGTGCCACATGAATGACATTAAGGTGACCTAATGGACGCAACAACGGGATTAGCATTTAATTTTGATAGTCAAAGGCTATTCAAACTTCCTATTTCAGAGAATATAACAGCCTCAAAATCTAAAAGGTTACACTTAACTTTATGTTCATCAACCACTTTGCTGAAACAAATCTTTAGTCTTGCGGAAAATAGACATACTTTCCTTATGATGCTGAAATGAATGAACATTAGACAATTTTTCATTGTGCAAGAAAAGAACATAAGAGAATACTTTTCCTGTAAGCCTGTTTCCTTTATTTTGGAAAAGTATCCTAACGGCTTCACTTTTTATCTTTTGCGCACTTAAACAACTTCTTTTCCATCGGGAGAACTTAACTTCTTATTTTCTCTTTTTGCTTGTATCGAGGTTATACCTTTGAGACCAAATTTTCTGGACGTTGCATGATCATTGCCACTACTCCACAACTTGACATCTCCAAGTGTTGAAAAACTCTTTTTACGAACAAAAGCTTTACCGATCATTTATGAAAATCACATGTTTATCTTTCGAAAAAAAATATTGAGCATTATAGATCTGAGGGTGACTACTTCTCATTCAAAAGATGCTATGACACCTCTTTCCCAACATACCTAGATCACCTAAACACTGAATGAAGAAAAAAGGATGAAAACCCACTAGGCTCAAATAGGCAAGGAAAATAATTTATCTGATAAGCAGATTAGGGGAAGGTTTCAAGATGAATGAGAAGTAGGTCACCAAAGAAAAATTTTACCCCTTAGGACCTAAAGACCCTAGACTAAAATTTGGGAACACCACCCAATTAGGTGAACAAGGATGAGAACCTAATTATATTCTACCTACAAATAAGTTATACGTAGACCTCCTCATAAGGTTACCAACCCAATGATTAATAACTATGATGGAGAACCAATTCCTGTAAGATATTAAGGTAATATCCATGATCCCAAACCTAGAGGATTTATAATTGTATAAGAGGAGATACATATTACCTAATTCTATGACCATGTATATAATTTAATCATATCATGCCTTCCTAACATATGCATTGAGCTACTAATATCAATGTCTATTAAACCCCAACTTGAAAAGTTGTAAAAGTGCAATTATACTAACCTCACTACTCAAATTGACTAACAATTCAACTACCAAAATATACCTTTAAAAAAAAGAGTAACTATAATAATTTTATTATTACAACATCGAGACATAAACATCAATCATTATCAAATAAGTTGCATATTAAATGAGAATCATTTTTTTTTTGAATTTTTCTTTTTATCTGCATCCCTATTATAATCTCACAGAGGCATATCCATCTCATCATTGTCGTTTCTTCTCGCACCCATCTCGGCATCGTTATTTCTTTTCACCCGTGCACATGATCTTATTGTCCTTTGCAAAGGTGAGCCCTCTGCAATAACAAATAAGAGGATAAAAATTAAAAAAATATTATCATAATTGGGATTAATTTAAAAACATATTATCATAATTGTTACAAGCATTTCAGTACTTTAAAAAAATGTAAATGTGACGCTCTTACCTTGTGCGACAACATCTTCTTGCCTACTAGCTTAAACCTCAACACACTCATCGGGAACCTCTACATTCTCTACAACTACAATACAAAATGTTTTATTAATCCCAACACATTATAATTAAATTATTATTACTACGCCAAATTCAATTTAAAATGTTTACTTGTATTAAGAAATCAATAATCAAAATTCAAATAGAAAATGTATACCTTGAGTACTACAATGCACATCTGAATCAATGCCTCTGTCGTGCTTGGATGGTGTTTCAAGATTGGAAAAATACATTGCAATATAATAATTAGTGCATTTATCAACAATATATAAATATATAAATACAAGACAAATACTGAGAAATGTTAATCATTCAATTTAATACATATAAATATAATCACTTTATGTTGAACTTAACATCCAATACACTAATTGGTAAAGTATTCAACTTGAAATAAAAATCAATTGGCTTATTTACCTCTTTGACAGATCCACCAGAAGAAACTTGTGCACTCTTTGATCAAAATCATTCAGCCATGACTGTGTAGCCTTGTTTGTAGCCTATTTTCTTGTCCTCTTCTGAAATCTTCCATTTGAATTCCAAGCCCTACATTAAATTGTTGTCAATCTCATCAAAACTAAATTGATTACAATTTATAAATATTTTCATATGGTTTTTCATTTACTATTACTTACAATTCGTGCAGCAAGTTTTGAATATCCACCCGAGCTGAGCTTGTGTTGCCCATGCTTTTATTTTCTTTCTTATGTTTCCTTTGATGTGTCAGGAAACCTGTGTGATATTTGAAATATGTTAGATCACATAAGTACAAAGAGTAAATAGTACATAATTTCATTATTAATATCATCACGTACCTTCTATCCTCGGGTGATAATATTTGTCCATTATGTCTTGCGCATCTCTCAAGTGCATCCTTTTTAAGATTCTCCCACTCATTAATAGGAACATAGGGGGGCCGCTCGTAATAAGGGTTGCATTCTATTTGGGTCATGTAGTTTTCCCTAATATATTTCAAATTTTTCCCCATTTTCTCAAGGATCTTAAGTCTTTGAAAGGCGTTGGGTCCAAAAAGTGTTATCATAGAGTCAATGAGTTTATCCTTTAAAACTTTATCTTGTGATTGCCACCTTTTAAGAAAAAAAATTGTTAGATTCGTAAATGAAGTGAAGCTACCTTTTAATATACTTGAAGAAATGGTTGAAAGATAATCTTATCTAGCAATGAAATGAAAAATACCATGTGCATATGGTCGGTCGGAAAATGCGCAAACATTCATCATTAAGTTTTTCATATAATGTATTATTCCCTACAAAATAATAATGGGATTATCAATTATTGCAAGGGACTACATAGGGGGTTAGTGCATTACATTGTGAGTATAAGATTGTATAGTAAAAGAAAGGATTAATCTTTAACATACTTGGAAGCTAGGCTACTCTCACGGGAAGTCCATCTTCAATGTTCATGAGCAATTGATCACATTTCTTTATTGTTCCCATGCATTTGACATGAGTACATCTAGGAATTTGGTCATCGCCTCCTACATAAAATGAATCCAATATTACAAAATATTCCCTAAGAAAGAATAGTTCAAGTGAAATAAATACATGATAAATGAGAGAGAAAAATATGAATTTACTTACCAATAATAGGCATTTCCATCGCATCTATGGCCATGCTACGTGTTTTTGACATTGTAGCTGGTGGTACCTCTATAGTTTTGATCCTCGTAGCAGGCGTTGTAGAAAACATAGGATCAATAGTATGTGCTAAAAAATAAGATTGTTAGAGCTATTTAAAAAAATTGTTCGAGCAAAACACAAATGGAGGATAGAACATGCGATCTAGTTGAACCGCCTAGTAAAGTATCTGCATCTAGGGCACGACCCTTGAATGTTTGTAGCATCCTCCGTAAAAATAACACATGTATTTTAGTTATTGACATAAATAAAAGAGTATACTATAAAAAACATTATTGAACTTTTGTTATAATTAAAAACAACATTGATACTTACTTTATAAGTCTGAACATGGTTAGCCAACTCATCCACTCTCATCAGCAATTCAGGAGTCTGAGGTTGAATACCTAACAATCAAGTTAACTCTCTTGAAATTGCACGAAGGATGTTTTGTAGTGCAACCACAGGAGGAAAATCTGATGAAAATCAACAAGGAATGGATCCTTCTCATCCTGTGGCTCCTCATGGACTACTTGGTCCTTTTCCTTTTTCTGATTAGCACTTGTTTGTGAGAATAATATTATTAGAAACTTTATTTAAAAGAAATCAAAAATATTAGTTGATAATAAAACATAACAAAAAATATGCATTAACATTTTTCTTGTATGTGCATTTGTAAAACAACGAGTTTTACCTGTCGAGAAGAAGAATTCCCATGAGAACCATCATCGTCATGCGTATCGTGTGACTGTTGATCAATACTATAGCCCTGTATTTCAAAAATTATAAATCATTGAGACATGCTAAAACACATTTGTTCTTATGCTAAATTACTTTGAATAAAAGACAATTATCAAAATGCTTCAATTAAAAGAAGAAATAGTTTTTTAATTTTTAAACAATTTAAAATGGTGTATAGTGCATACCACCTCGTCCATGATAGTGAGTTTTTTTGTATCTGTGCGATTCAAATTGTAATCGACAAGAAACTCTTCACCTCCAAGTATTGATTTGAATGCACATAGAAATATGTGATTTCCCTCATGTGCCTCAAATATGTAATTGGGTTTCTTCTTAGTTCACTCGGGTCGTGTACTATTTACAAAACCTACAATATTCCCTGATGCTTTTGGCCTTCCATCAATGTATATAGCTATTGTTTTACTTTGTTCACTCACTTAAATTTTTGTATATAATTTTCCGCGAGTCCATACCTACACATACTTTTTTTATATCTAACAATCTGCATCCAACTACTATAATCATAACAAGGTCTGACATACTCCATCAATTCAACAACTTTGTTGTATGAGACCTTTATGCCATCCATGGAAAATAGGCCCAAACCATGTAATGAAGATTGTGATATGCGATATATCCTCTCTCTAACACAAAAATTAGTTTTTATTGAAGGAAGTACATTGGGGACCCATTGTTTTTGTAGATGTTTGTACCTAAAGGGAAACTCGGAGTCCCCTTTGCTCTCATCATCATAAGAACATGACCCCCCTTGAGTAAGGAAAAATTCCATGCATTTATTGAATTTCTTTCTGATCTTTTGACCTTGAGTCAATCTTCTTGATTCAAACATACTAAATGTCACACTTTCTTCTTCTATTCCTATAGTTTCCTCGCTCGAGGAAGACAAATCTGACAAATACCTATTTGTTGGTACCTGCACTTCATGAAATGAGAGAGACAAGTGGCAATGAGAGAGATATTTTACAAATGGTAAAAGACATTAATTAATCTCTATGGAGTGTATTGTCTTATACCTGACAATCCATGAGACTGTGTGGGATACCTGACAAAAGATAATAGTTATATATTTAGACAAACATAGTTCACTCCATAGTTTTTATTACATCTTGTGAAGCACATTACACATTGTTAAAATTATCAATTTATACTTTAAGAATTAGCTCACTCGATTGAAGGGAACAAAGAGAATCCCCCGTGTTTTAACATCATTGATGTGTAAGGAAATAGAAAATTACCATAAGAAAATCTCATAAGATAGTATTTAGATTAAATGCATTGATATACAAAAATACCCCAAAAATGATAAAGAAAGGTGATTTGCTTAATCACGTCACTATTTTTTGCATGTCTAAATATTGGTGTCTTTCAAGTGATTTGATTCTAGTCATGCCCACTACAAGAAATGAGAATAGTCTTAACTAGTGAGGTTGTTTAAGCATATAGATATTAAATACACTTTTTAGAATGAAATTTCTCTTAACAAAAGATCAAAGATATAAGTAGGACATATAAAACAAGGTGAATAAGAGTAGTTATATATTCATGCTAAAACCAAAAATGCCATTAATATGAAACCTTAAGCATATTAGTGGAAAAAGTGAAGATTTCAACCCAAAACAATCATTAAAACATGCCAAACATCTGTCATAATTGTACATTTCATTCATGTCATTGATGCTCTTCTTCATCCATCTCATCATCAGGATCATCGTCATCGATGACATTATCACCACCACTATCATCGTCATCATCATCATCATCATCATCATCATCATCATCATCATCATCATCATCATCATCATCATCATCATCCTCATTATCCTCCTCATCATCATCGTGATCAATAGTAGCATCATCATCATCTTCTTCTTAATATTCTTCTTTGACTAACTATCGATCGTGATCATCATCTACATTATCATCCACTTCTTCCTCTTCCTCAGTATCTTCTTCTTCCTCTTCCTTAGTATCTTCTTCTCCATCTTCCTCTTCCTCAGTATCTTCTTCTCCATCTTCCTCTTCCTCAATATCTTCTTCTTCCATCACCTTAGCATATGTGACATTTCTATGTTGGATAAACCATTCATAACCTTCAAATTCACCAATGATAATAAAGTAGAGAGAAGAGTAGATTGGGAGCCTTCATAAAGAGTCATGTTCACCTTCTCAAGTAGAGGTATATCATGGATGATGTTAACGTCATCCTCATCATAATCATCATCATCATCAGTAGCACCAGTAGCACCAGTACCAAATGTGTCAACGATCAATGCATTCATACCATCATCTTCAAATGTGTTTTCTGGCTCATGATCGTCATCTTCCATGGGATCATGATCTTTAGCTTCAATACTCACACCTCCATGTTCCTCTATATTCACACCCCAATGTTCCTATGAGATGTGGTGGTCCATATCACATACTACACTAGGGATATCGACCTATATAAAAATGATGATAATCAAACCCCCCTTTAATGTGATAATCAAACCTCCTTCCATGGTTCTTATGATGTATATTAATTGTGAAAACAATATAACAAACAACAATTACCAATGGATGATCATAATCAAACCCCCCTTCAATGTGACCATTCTCCCTACAGTGTCTCTTTGTTGTTTTGATTTTGATTCTTCTTGTCTTTAAGACGTTACAAATCTTGCATGGAAAATAACATTTGTCATCGCATTCTGTTTGAAAGTTAGACAACAATCTAGCGATTCTCTCCCTATTTTGATCTAATTCACTTGTATTATCTGACATGATCCTTAATGTGTATATCTGCAAAAAAATTGGACATGTTGTAATTAATGTTTATATCTACACATATGGTTTTGATAGCAAATGGTCACTCTATTTTCTTGTGATGAGAACTCTTTAGTTGTGACAAAAATGTCAAACAAAAAATGACATGTTACGGTAGGTTTTATAAATGATATGTTACTTTGTTAATTTAATTTTAGGTTTTATAATTGTACATATATTTTCTTTGACTACCCACATATATTGTAATCATATTGACAAGTTGATATCAAATTAATGAACATTAATGAACATTGTAAACATACATAAGTGGATTGACATAAATAATGAAGCTATCAGACATTGCCTGAAGTAATGAGGTGTTGACCCGGTGTTCTAATTCAGTATGCTCATGTATGATCTAGAACCTGTAAGGAATGAAAAGATGGGGTTAGATCCAAAGGATCTAAGCAATTCCTAGCACCCTATTACTAATCCTCAAATACAATTGTTTACATCTTTGCATTTTGAATGCTTGATGACCTGCGAGCTTTGAGGGTCGTGTCTATGCAGTGCAATTATATTTGCACCTTAGTTAACAAAATATGTTAACAACATGTATGTTAGCTTATTTTGTTTGTTCATAAATTACTAACACATGTTAACACAATAGGCTAACATACATATTTTTAAAATATGGTTTTGATAGCAAATGGTCACTCTATTTTCTCGTGGTGAGAACTCTTTAGTTGTGACAAAATATGTCAATCAAAAAATGACATGTTACGGTAGGTTTTATAAATGATAGGTTACTTTGTAAATTTAATAGCATTTGTAAATTTGATGTCAAGATTTACAACATTAAACTGATCATAGTTGGAAGACTCAGACACAAGAAGAATATGAGTATAGCCAATTTTCAGAATAATATAGGAAGACAACATGCACAACATATAAATTCTGGTCTATATTTTGACATATTTTAAATTGTAAAATAATTAGCAAATGTTTGACTCTCAAGAACTCCCACAACCATATAGAAAATCATAACGAAGTCATAAACAACAAAAAGTTCATGAGTTTATCAAAATATGTCCAACATTATATCTACATGAAATTCTAAAGAAGTTTGAATATCTAAAATAGCCCTTTGTTTATAACATTTATGCATATATATGGTCCCAACAAAGTAGTGCACAAACTACACAAAGAAGGCATCACAAAAACATGATTTCTACTTTCACCATTGAAACAATCTCAGCAGCACTAGCTGCCTCTCAAGCCTTGCACAAGTTGCATGCATTTCCTACATCAGGTGTAGACGTAAATGGGGTAGATGTAAATGTGGTTTTGTCAACCCACCGAAAGTATTGACATCCACTATTTCCCTGCAATACCAAATCTACATCAGCTCTTCCTAAAATGATTACTTGTCACATTACTTTTAAACATAAAATATAATTTAGATTCCATATCCATACCTTTTTCCTATTTGGACAACCCAAAAATTGACGCCCAGGATTACTTGTTGTGTGTGACGTCTTCATGACACAAGGGCCAACACCACATTGACACATAGGCACATTGACCAAAGCCATCGACGCTATATCGATAATTATTGCACTGTCATTCCAACATATCATTTTTTTTAGTTGACTATTTTGTTCATTCATACTAATTATAATAAAATTAAAATATTGAATAAATTTTGTTTTCAGTACATAAACCATGCACACTATTTATGCTATGTTGAAGAAATTCAAAATGGAGTGTGGATTACAAAGTTTTATCTGTGGTAGTGTAATACTCTATAAATAGTTATTGTTAACAGTGATGTAAAAGGTATTGTTGTTTAGTTTATATCTATACTTGAAATCATTATTAAAAAATTTTGAGAAGCACTTGTAGTGGATTGAGTAATTGATTCATTGCAGTAATAATAGAGCCTATCTTCGTAAACAAAAGAGGCTAAAACCTTCATTTTGAAATGCCTGAATTGACAAATGTTACCTTAGAAATGGAACCCCTGGTTTTAATTCTCAAATAATTATTGATGTTTCTTGAATAATTTCATCGCATGCCTTCATTATGGAGGAACATATTATGATTGATCATGATTTTTAAATCTTGAAAGTTTGAAATGGCTATCCCACAATGGGTAATATCACTACTTCAACACTTATAGGTTCAACAAAATGGGAACTCCATTTGATGTATGACAAATCTAAGGGCTTAGCTAGAGCTTTACTTCAAGGAAATGAATCCATCTTCTCATTTCAGCTAGAATCTAGATCTTAGGAGTTAACTTTAATATAACGACAACATGAAAAAAATCTAGAATCATAAAAAAACTCTCTTAATAGTTAGAACTTGGTCATTTGACTGTTGGATAGTTTATCATCTATAAATGGTAGACTAGAATGACAAAGACAAAAGATTATAATAATCACAATCTGGTTAAATCATAATCTTTATGGGATAACAAGTTGGACATTACACAACTAATAGTATAAGTGTGTAGATTTGAAGATTGCATACTAATGTGAGTGGGAATCAACTAGTAAGTCTTCAAATAATAAGAATCAAATATTAAAATATTAAGCTAGTGAGAAGTAGATAATAATACTAGACCAATTATTTTAGTGGTGGGGGTTAATTTATGAATACATTATGTGACTATTATCTTAATATAGTGGGAGCGGAAGGGTCAGTTCAACTAAACTAAATAAGGATAGTTGGTTAATTGAACTAAATGGACGTAGGTAGATTATAAAGACATATTTTAAATTTTGCACCACTATAAATTAAATCCATGTTGTAATAAACTTATAATAATTGCAATATCCTTTAAGATGTGTGGGTAGCGGTAGCCAACTAGCACATGAGGAATAGACAGTGGATAGACACTAGTGATTGCATGCAGGAGAGGGATACCCCATGTTGATCTAGAGTATTGGATTGATTCCTCTTGGAGCATAAGGGCCTGGGGGCCAACTACATGCCACTGATGGATGTCCTCATTGCTTACTCATCTGATGAATTATAGGGAAAGGATGATTTCTAATGGGAATGGGTATATAACAACCAAAAAAAAAAACCAAAATAAAACTATTTGACACTGAGCTACTGGTTGAAACCATCAAATGAATGAAGATTAAGAAAATAAATAATTTGAATAAAGCTTCTAAGAATATGGAACCACCAAAAGGAATTCTATGCTCAACCCCTAAGACAAAGCCCTCAACCATTAGAGATTTTACTTTTTGTTATGGACGTAATGCTCCTACTCTCTCCAAGGAAGCTATTATAGAATATAACTGTGTACATGCCCATATGATTGTAGTTATGGGTGCCTCAGATGAGGAATACCCTAAAGACGAGGAAAATCCTATGACATAATATTCAAACCATGTTTGTAATTAAAGATGATGAAACAATACTAAATAATCATCATCATCATATGTAAAAACTACTATTTATGAATGAAAATTATGACTATAGATATATTAATTTTGTCTTGATGGCATTGTAGATTTCTTTTAAATAGATGTAAAATGCTTGGAATAAATGTCCTTATGAATTTGGCTACAATTTCAAATTGACAATTAACCAGGTTTAGGTAATTTGAACATAAAATATTTATGGCAATTAAATAATACTTGTTACCTTATCTTGCAAAAATAACATATCATAATGAAGTGGACCTCAAGGATGTAAGCTATCCCTAGCCTCACTGAAGTTCTACATTCAAGTAGGGGTGCCACATAAGTGCCTCCTACTATACCAAAGGAGTTGCAGGCTAATTTGAATGCCCTTCGTGCCAAGATAGATTTTCAAGAACATCAGATTGAAGAATTGATAAGGAAAAAAGACAAAGGTACCAACCATAATATATACATAGGTACTGAAGAGAAATATTAGGAGTACAATGAGAAAATAGACCCGAACTATGAAAAAAACTCTAGAATTCCTACTTATAGTCACTCACTTACAAGACAAAAACAAGGTGTGGGAAATGAGCCATTAATAAGAGAATAGAAGAAGATACAAGCACCTAAGTTTTATGGGATATGGGGTGGAGATGCAGTTGAAGTATGGTTGATTGGGATGAATAAATATTTTGGACTGCTAGAATTGAAATCCAAAACTAAGGCTAGGATTTCCATCTACTAGTTAGAAGGTGAAGTCATATTATAGTTAGACCATTTGGTGGAAATTAATGTTTATGGCATAAGCCAAATGACTTGGGAAAATTTCACAAGACAATTTCGAAAGGAGTATCTATCTACCCATCATCGGGATCAAAATATGACTGAATTACATTCACTACACCAATGAAGATTGATAGTAGTAGAGTACAAGGCTTATTTTATGAACTTACTCCACCACGAGCATTATATGAAGGAAGAATAGGATTGGGTGTACAAGTTTATATTGAGACTGAATAAAAGTATTCTATATGCAACCAAGCTCGCATGACCCAAAAACTTGAATGAATAAATGAAGGTGGCCTTACACAAAAACCAAATTCATCCACAAAATCCTTGAAGTCTAAAATTGAAGAACCTACTGAAATGAAATCAAGATCAAGATTAAAAAGTTACAAATCTACATAAGTGAACAAAACAAAAGAATACCAATGGTGAACTTCCACTAGTATATTGCAACAAGATAAAAAATTGGTAATGAAAAATATAGATCTCACACCAAAATAAGTTAAGTCTCATAAACATTTATAAACTAAAGAAGATTGATTAGGGGTCCAGAATGACATTGAAACTTCCTTTTAGTAGGATATTTACTACAACCAACATTCTAATTTCATTTGTTAAACTAGTCTAAAGTGTCTTTCTCTCATCAGTATTGGAAGGGACATGTACATTGAACAAGATGAATTTTAATGGTGCAAACTATTAAACTCTCTTTTCTTCCAATTAAAATTCAGATTTTTAAGGACATTTGGATGAATCCAAAACATATACCAAAGCAGAGAGCACAATCATACTGAAATTTATTAATCACAATGCCAAGATATTCAATTCCAATTGAAATTAATCGTAATACCAAGATTTTTTTAATGTATATGTGTCAAGAAGGATATAATTGATGTCCACTATCATGCATCAAGTTAATTTGTCATATGAGACAAAAGAATATTCCAATTGGCCCCTCTCCCTTGAGAAGATGAAATCAACACAACCAAATAGTTTCAAGAACCAATTCTCTTCTGTTTTATCAGAAGCTAATTTGAGTTCTTTCAAATTGTTATACTCACATTTATTTTTCATAGTCTAGGATAGGAAGTTATTCTGTAAGTTATAAATTAAAAATACTGAAGAACCAATGACATAAGCTGAGAAATAGATGCCTGGAAGGTACCTTATGTAGTTTATGTGGTTTTTAATTTAGGGAAAGTGAGAATAAACCATGACAAGTCTAATGAACACATATAGTTGAGGGTGCATTTGAAAGCACCAATATTGGAGATTTTGAGAGTAAATTGATGATTTCAGGGTCTATTATAAAACTATGACCTAGAACTTATAATTAATTAGGTCTTAGTTAAGTTAGTTCAATCTATTATTCAAACTGTGAGTTGTAACTTCCAAATAGTGATCTTCTTCTTATTTAAAAACAAGTATTTTATGTACTATTTGATAGATATTAAAATATTTCTTATAAATCTTAGACTATCAGTTGACAATAATCTCCATCAGTAAAGAATTGTATAATTTGTTTGAAAAACTCCATTCCAAAGATAAGATATGAGAATCAATTTTTGTTTAGAAATGATAACTATTTGTTAAGACATTAATTTTGTCCATCAATATCTTGATTTGTAAGTTTTTCTCTTCAAATTCCCTTTCATTATTTCTTGTGATTTTTTCATTATCCTTCTTCCAATATTGTTCCTATAGATGCTAAAAAGTAGGCAACACTTGCGATGCCACTTTTTTAACATCTTAGCATTACCTTGTAAAATCGTTGTGCCACTGTTATAACTATTCCTTTATGTCACACATTTGGTTTTCATTATTTGTCACCATTGTGTTATTCCTTCATTAATTAAATAATGAAAAATATTTAATTAATCAC
>MU226877.1:1031959-1056552 GCA_018584345.1 Thuja plicata | reverse complement strand
CAAGTGTGACCTAAGGGGTCATAGGACCCCTTAGGACACACTTGAGCATCCTAATGTGTTAAAATGGTTCATAGGGTCTTTTGAGGCATCCTAGTATGCCTTATCACATACTAGGACCCCTAGGAAGACCCCATGACCCCTTTTGACACATTTGAATGCTTGTGTCCTAAGGGGTCAAAGAGTACTAGGAGCCCTAGGAGGACCCCATGTCTCCTTTTGACTCATTTGAATGCTCAAGTGTGTTCTCTCTCTCTCTCTCTCTCACACTCTTTCTACATCCAATAATAATGGACATATGATAATATCTAATATCCAATATGCCCAACTAGTATCCCAAAGCAAAAATAGATTCTCTAGGTCCCTATCCGAGAAGCATGTTTTTTGTAGAGAAATTCATGGGATATTAGTTTTGAAAGACAAAAAAACTCTTTTTTGAACCTTTTTGTTGGAATCATTATATTATCAAAGGCTGCATCACCTTTTTGGTCTCACCATGGGGATTAGTAGAGTTCAACAGCATAAATGGAAGAGGAAGCTCACAAATGAATAGATTGAAGTGTATAGAGAAATGGATAGGGTTGCCCATCATAATAAGAGACAAGGTATGTTAAATTTTAATGAAGATGTGGGCATAGGCCCACCCTTAAATGTAGTTTCAAGTGAAGAAGAACATGAGTTTGAAATGATTTACGACAATAATATTGAAAATGAGAACGTAGGGATTGAAGATGAAAATGTAGGTTTTGAAAATGAACATGTAGATGTGAAAAATGGAAGTGTGGACATTGACAATGACAATCCACTATTCGAATATAAAGGAATTGAGAATGATAATGGTACATAAGAACTAAATCAATGTTACACATCTCCAAATTATATAGAGAAATGAAGTCCCTTGTGAGGAAGAAATACAAACTTCAAATTTGAGACCTTCAAGAACAACAAACTGGTTACTTGAAATTGATGAGAACATAATGAGTAATTTCGATGACAAGCGGTCAGAAACAACCATTCGGTTGTGGGTTTCAAAACTTTTTGATCAATTTTTTAGCCACAAGACATTGGTTGATCAATGTAAATTGTTTATGCAATTGTTAAAGATGCAGAAGATGAGACCTATTCTAGCCAAATTGAAGATTTTTGTGAACAAGAAAAAGGAGAGGAATGCTATTATTGTGAGAAATATTTTTAGTTCTCTCAATTCCATTGGGAAGACTACCAAGGAAAAAGACAAGAGAGCCTCTAGGAGGGTTATTACAACCTCCTTAGTAAGTCATCATTTGAGAAAGGCTCGTTTGATGAGACAAACTTGTGTTCACTTGAACCTAAATTGTAAAACTTTGGATAGAGCACTTGCAAGAAGAGAAAGACTTGATGATCCTTTTCAAAATGATACATGGGCTTATGATGGGAGACTTCCACATTGTGACAAGAAGCTTACTGATGATGTGAAGGATCAAATTTAACTATTTTGGCAATCTAACTCAAGAGTGTCACCAAATGTGAAGGATGTCTTGAAGTTGAGAATTGGCATTCAGGACCGCACTCCGCATCCAAAACATTATTTGGAGGTGAGTCTAACAATGTTGTTCAAAAAATTTTGTGAGACACATCCAACATTGAAAATATCACAAAGAGATTTTTAAGAATTGAAGCCTTTTTTTGTGTGCCTCTTAAGATTCAAAATATGTGTTGTTGCAAATATCATGTGGAGTTTTCAATGCATCATGAATTGTTACGATCCATTCATTTTTGTTTGCATACTAGTGAAATGTTGGAGGAGTGTGGTGCAAGTGCTCTTCCAAAATCATCAAGAGACTTGCTAGAGGATTTTTTATGTCCTAGAGATGATGGATGTTTCTTTTATAGACAAGATTGCTTAAATCACAAGTGCTTAGAGTGTGGTGGGCTAGTGAAGTTTGTTTCATGTTTTCATGAGGGCTGTGAACATGATTTTGGAAAGACAATTGTCCAAAACAAGGTATATGAAACCATTAAATATACATTGAAAAGTGGAGGTGAAGGCTCTAGATTGTGAGTTGGTTACAAAGGAATGCAATGTAGCTGATTTCATTTCAGATTTTAGGAAGAATCTTTTTTACAAGTATGTAAGGTATAGTCATAGGTCTCAATGGTTGGATCAACAATTCAGGATTTGTAAGGACACTTTCCTGATTGGCACTATTATATCGGTCATTGAATTTGTAGAGAACTATACACTATAGCCCCAAAATGACTTGCAAGCTCAATATTAAAATTCTATTCAGGTTGCTATTTTTGTGCACATAACATATAAACATTCCCCTGATAGTACAGAAGATGACCAAATGATAATCCTAGAATACTATTTTTATATGAGCGATGATAGATCTCACTCTCGTGAGTATTTCCAAAATTGCTTTGAGAACTACTTTGAGTGGGTGTGGGAAAATTATATTTCTATGGATAGACATCTCATTTGGTATGATAATTACATAGGTCAATTAAAAAATGCTCATATGTTTTACTGGTTATGTAGAATGCATGTAGAGAGAGGCGTCCCTCATATTTTGATTTTTTTTAGGCTGGTCATGGAAAAGGGGAGCATGATGGAGTATATGCATGTGTAAAGAGAGATCTAGTTAAGGAGAAATGGAGGATTTTACGTGTAGAATTCCTTGATGCTCGATCTATTGTTGATTGGTGTACTTCAACATTGTCACAGGGGGGACTCTTGATTCAGCGGTGCACAGATTATTTTGGTTGGTTGAGTTGGGCACAATTGGAGATAGGTTGGATTGTCAAACCATGAAAGATTCTTAAAAAATGCAATCATTTCGAAGCTTAGATGCTAGTACATGGACCATCTGGACATGAGAGTTGGCTTTTTTTTGTCCGAGGTGTCTTTAGTGTGATTAGGATCAATTGGAGATAGGTTGGATTGTCAAACCATGAAAGATTCTTAAAAAATGCAATCATTTCGAAGCTCAGATGCTAGTACATGGACCATTTGGACATGAGAGTTGGCTTTTTTTGTCCGAGGTGTCTTCTGTGTGATTAGGATCAATGTGATTCAAGTGAGTGGGTCAATATGTGAGTTCCACATTATCTAACTCCTTTATCTATCACACTCTCTGTAATAAATGATGACATGGATTGTTCACTTGACTATGACCATCTTTCAGATCTTATATAGCTAGGACATGTTTTTGCATTAGTTGCACAATAGGGGAATGATGAGAGATCAGATTACTAGTTAGCAAGTTGTGTATGAGGAAAGAAGAAACTTGCACAACTAATGATAGATGATGATATGTTCACATATCCAACAAGATTACATGTTATTTCTGGAACATGGTTGTGCACATACATGATTAGAAATAGTGGTATTCCCACGTTTGAAGACTACAAGAAGCACAAAACCATTCTCATGTATTCAAACCTTGTTATAGCAGCCAATGTTAAGTTGTTGAAACATCAAGGAAAAACAAAGACAAAGGAACTTTGGACTATTAGTACTGTTGATCATGAAGCAATATTGAATACCCTCAAGCAGAGAGATGACCCTTCAGGCACACTTCAGTAGGTAAGTGGAACTCACTGTAAGGTTTTCCATGTTGATTATGATTACGTTCAATACATTTTCATTGTAGTTTTCTACTTTAAAATTTTCCAATAAATTTGGTTTTGTATGTGGATTTTAAGTGTAGTTGGATACATATATGATAGATATAGGAGATTGAGGTGTGCATTTGATTAGCCCAGATCTTTTATGATGGTAAAATTCACTATGCATTGGCTAGTCATGTTCTTTGGTTTGTTTAGTTACTTATACATTCATAATATTTTTGGCTTGACCTATAAACTTATTTTTTCTTGTTCCTTCTGAATGCACGGAATGGAATGTAGATGTCATCGAGTACCATGTGTTAAACTTATGCACTTTAGGAGCAGAAATGACACTTAAAATTTTAATATATATAGTGATGAAATCCATACAAGAATACAAATATTTGACAAAAAATTGTCAAGGATTTATTTCAAATGTGTTAGATAAGATGTCTTATAAATTCTTGTATAATAAAATATAAGGCTTTGTTGAATGTTTACAAAGTAGTAAAGTATAGATCCATACAATTTCAAAAAGTCACAAATTTACATGAAAAATTCATCTGTATATAGATTTCACATTTTCTAGTTTTACTTCAAAATATCCCAAAGGTCTTGGAAATTAATTTTATGATTAAAGAATACTAGTTGGGGCAGCACTTTTCCCAAAAGGACAAGTCTTGAAACATTGGACAACTCCTCTAACTGACGAACCCTCACTTTGGCTTGGAAGGGCTAATTGGGGCACTTAATGAAGGAAGTACCTGTCAAACCTTGAACGAGACCAATATAAAACTTGGGATACCTTGGAGAACATGAGAGAATATCATTTATCCATTTTTGTTTCTTGAAACAATACCCATCAAAAGTTATGGGGAATCAAGCATCTAGTTTATGCTTCTCTACTAGTCACATACCACTAAGAATTAGAGAGCATCAAGAACCATTCATCATGGGACCAAACCATTAGCTCCATTGGCTCTAGTTGGTTATGTAAATGCTATGGGAGACCTTTCTTCCCTCATGTAGCACCAAAAACATTTTGACGCATGTCACACCGAAGTGTTCCCAAGGTGCACTAAGCCAAATTTGGTTGCAATTTTTAGAGATCCATATCTCAGACCTCGTGAGAGATATCAAAGATCCATGAACTCCACAAGGACCATCTTGGGAAGGATTACAAGCACATGGATCAGTTTTGGGATATTCCACTCTGATTCCATTTGGTGACTAGATCTCGGTTGGTGCAAAAAGTGACATTGTTGGTCAGTTGAAAGTTGCTCAATGGTGCATGTTTCAAACCATTCATCATGGGACCAAAATGTCAGCTCCATCACCTCCAGTTGGCTGGTTAAACACTAAGTGAGACCTTTCTTCACTCTTTTAGCACCAAGAACATTTTGGTGCATGTTAGACTGAAGTATTCCCAAGGTACACTAAGCCAAATTTGGTAGTGATTTTTGGAGATCCATATCTCGGACCCCGTGAGAGATATCAAAGATCTGTGTAGTGAAAAAAGACCATCTTGGGAAGGCCTACAAGCACATGTCTTGGTTCTAGGAGATTACACTCTGATTCCATTTGGCGACAAGATCTCAGTTGGTGCAAAAAGTGACATTGTTGCTTAGTTGAAAGTTGCTCAATGGTGCATCTTTCAAACCGTTCATCGTGGGACCAAAACTTCAGCTCCATCGGCTCCAGTTGGCTACGTAAACATTAGGGAAGACCTTTCTTCACTCACCTAGCACCAAGGACATTCTGCCGCATGTGAGACTAAAGTGTTTCCAAGGTCCTCTAAGCCAAATTTGGCAGCAATTTTTAGAGATCCATATCTCGGACCTCGTGAGAGATATCAAAGATCTGTGAAGTGCACAAGGACCATCTTGGGAAGGCCTACAAGCACGTGTCTTAGTTCTAGGAGATTCTACTCTGATTCCATTTGGAAACCAGATCTTGATTGGTGTTGTAGACATCCAAAAATATTAATATTATTCCTCTGACTATTTAATTCAATCAATTAAATAGTTTCATTTATAAATAGTTTAAACACTATTCTAATGTATTTTATTTAAATACATTTACCTCCACAAAATCTCCTTTTAATAAATTTATATTTATTAAAATCCTCCATTTTCCTAATTCTTCTAAGCTATGATATATTCAAATCTAACTTGAATTAAATTTAAACCCTAGGTAGGAACCTATTAGTCCTACCCTATAGCCTACCCTATTCCTACCCTACTCCCATCAGCTCATTTCCTAAGCATGCTTCCACACCTAACTATCCTCTAAATCACATTTAATGGGCGATTCCTAACCTTTTTAAGGATAATGGAATGCTCACCCACATGGGGAAATTCTCTCCAAAATGGGTACCCATTCCTCTTAAATTCTTTCTTACAACTTTGTCTCCTCATTTGAAATATCGAGCTACTCAATATTAATGTCAATTTTGACTTAAAACTGGCCATCTTTTCAAAGCCATGTGTCTCCTATGTGGCTCTTATGTGGATGCCACATAAGTTCCACTTCATCCAAGCCTCTTCTTCTCCCAAAAAACTCTATAAATATAGGCCTTCTCCTCTCATATTTTCATCTCTCAATTTGCATTGTTATCATGCTAGTATTGTATTAGAGTTTTCATATTTGTTTTCATACTAATGCTTTTATATGTTAGTTTCATGCTTTCATTTGTTTAAATCATTTATAAGCTACATGTCAGGCTCTTAATTGGTGAATAAATCATAGTTTCTTCATAAGGCTTTCATATCATCCTTACTTTCATAAGTTTAGATTATCATTTTGAAGAAGATTTAAGACTAGTTCTTCATACTAGCTTTTGAATCTTTTGTCTTGTTCTCATACTCTTGAATATTTGCATTGGGATCCATAGTATTTGTGTGTTTGAGAGAGCACACTCATGTCTAATCTAGATAAGAAAATCAAAATGAGTAGAATAGGGTGCTTTATTTACTCATTTTTAGCTTAATTTGATGTTATTTGGTATTCTTGTTGTTTGCTTTGATCTCTTACATGTTTCTTTGAAATGATATATGTACTAACCCACTAATGTTTGCATGTTTGAGCTTGCTCCCAACAGATTGGAGGATTCCATATACACATTCTGGCATGCCCGGTGGGACCCACATCCCTAAAAACTTCTTGCTTTTTGTCTAATTCTTCCGAATTTCATAAAAAATGCAGATCGGTGTCTCTGAGACACACACACAGGCATTTAAAAAAAAATTGGTTCTTCCTGAACCGTTGTTCAGCATCTCCATGAACCAGCATCTCAGACCTGAATCGGCGTCTCCGCCTGATATAAAATTTTTGAAGCTTTTACTAACCCTGTTGCTCATATATCAAGTTCATTTGTGTTTCCTACTGCTTTTCAGTATTTGGTCATTCTATTTTTTAGCAGAACTCAGTTTTACAAGTAGTCATAATGGCAAAATTTCATTAAAGGGAACACTCTTTTGATAAATCATTAAGGAATAATAGTTTTTAAGGGGTTTATTAGTTTTAGCATAGGTTTTTGGACACATTTGGAAGTTAATTAAGAAGCAAACATAACTTATTGTGTCACTTTTTGCTACATTTCATGTTTACAGGTAAATCAGTGTCTGCAAAAATGCTAGTTCATGAGCCAGCATCTGCGCTCTGTGAATCAGTGTCTGCACTTGGTATAACAAATTTCTGATTTTTTCGTGTTTTCTGGTTATTTCACTGTCAGAGTCATTTTTGAGCCAGAATATAGAATCGGCGTCTGCACCCTGAACCAATGTCTGTGTTCTGACAAAAATTTTATTTTGTGTTTGCTAACAACTTTTTGAGTGGTTTGTGCTAACGCTTGTCAAAGATTACTTTTCAAACTACTAACTAGTTGTTTGCAGCACCGCTTGTCAAAGACGCTAAAACTAAAACTACTCATATTATCTTTCAGGTTGCCTTGATCCAAATCGACCAAATGATCATGTTTGTAGTCTTTTCTAGGAACTTAGACTTAATTAGGAAGATCTTTTGTTTAATCCTAAGTGAGTGTTAGGGGATTATGCTCTCTTCCCTTTTTGGGAAGCTCAAAAACCTAGACACATTTACTTGGTGTTAAACAAATAAATCTTTGGAAACAAACAACTTGTCTTGCATGCTTGTGGAGAAAATGACATTGGATAGGAGATTTTGCTCTTTTCCCATTGTGGGAAAATAAAAAATCTAGACCCTTGTTGTCACCAATCTCATTTACTTCCAAGTTAATCCTTTAGTTGGGCCTGCCGGTTGAGGAAAAAATCTCTCAGGAATGACCCACGTGAGAATGAGGTGTAAGCCACACCACTCCTACTCACATAAATCAAATTTAATCCTTGGGGTTAAAGCTTCGGGAGTCATTTGACATCTGAGCTTATACTTGGCTCTCTTTTAACTCAAGTGCGGCCTCACGGTCTCAATCATGTTTACGTGACCACTTTTGTCAAGACACTCTATGGGGCTATACACCTAAATTGTGCTTGTACATACATAGAGGATACAATCGAATGGAGACCCATATTAAACACTCTAGGCTTAGAAGCTACCCAAAACACCCCCGAAAGGTGATAATGCTTGTGCAAGGAAGATAGTAACTTCTCCAAGATCACTCGTACATTTGTGCCACCTTGAGCATTGGAACTAGATAATACGGTGTCATGAATGAAGCCATTTCATGCTTGGTGATGGCCATATTTTGATTAGCTCTTATGTGTGTGCCTAAGCTTACAAGCAAGTATTTTCATACTATGCCAAATTCCTTAGGTAGATTTTGTGCTTGAAGTGTTTGAAGAAATTGACAAATCCAAAACACAAATGAAATATCCAACTTTCAAATTTGTCATGTGCTTGTATCCTTCATGGTTGCTTTGTCCCTTGTCAAATCTTTTTCAGACACATGTTTGTTATTTTTTGGTTTTGATTTTGTTGAAATTGGTTCTTGCCATCGAACAATCCTATTGAAAAATTAGAACATTATCAAGATTTTTGCCAGATTATCAAAACAAACATTTTGATCTTTCACGAGATATGTCCTAAGAACCTCAAACTATTCATTCAAGATCAAGATCTATTTATAGGACATGACCGATTCCAAGAAACACAAGAAAGTGAAAATTTTTTTACCACCTGTGCAAAGAGAACAAAAGAATACAACCTGAGAGGCTACCAAGTACCAACACATTGTCGATTCTGTCAAGCAAGAAATCCATAAATGAGAACTATTTGAGAAAGTGATTTACAACAACAAGGTTGCTCGTTTCATGGGCAAATATCGTGTAAACTCTACTTTTGATGGATTTGAACAATATAAATAGTCAGTTTATCACAACAAACATAAGTTCCTCCTCTTCTTAGGCTCATTTAGCTTGCATTTTAGGACCTCCCTTAGGTTTCCATCATTAGGAACACATCACACACTTATCCTAACATGATCTTGCATCAACCAAATCAATCCTAATCAATCTAGCATCATCTAAGTCATCATCCAAAGTGCCCTTGATCACATCCCCCACTTAGGTATTGCATCCCCTTTTTGAGTTTCTAAAATCTACATCCTAAATAAAACCCCATCCATTGAAGGTCCTTAAACTAAGGATTTTTTTGGGATAATCCTTTTTGTCTTTTGCAACCTCATCACCTTATCAAAAGGTTGGTTTGCATTAACAAAGAATCTCGTCTGCTGAAGACCACAAGTCTGTCTTAGGTAGATAATCACATCCACTTGATCCTACAATAAGGAAAGAAACCCTTGCTCCTTGCATATATCAAGTCATCCTTAATTTATAGAAGTGTATCTATCATCTTAAACACATTCTAATCCTAGTGTCATCATCCTTAGTTTCCTAGGTGCATCCTTGCATACACCTTGCATCTCGTATTCCTTTAGGATAATCATTTCATGCCACCTATCACATGAGCCACTAAGAAGAGGAAGAACATGGATCCTAATCTAGCCGCTAGTTCATCTAATCCTACGACTGAGAACACTAACACCATGGTCACTTATGCACCTCAGCCCAATGATCAAGTTGAACATATATGGGTAGACACTAATGAAATTCCCACTCTAAGTGTCATGGAAACTTTTATCAATCATCCAACACTTTTCCACATGGTAAATGCCATGAGTGGATGTAAAAACAACCGCTACTCTTGGACATCCAGCAACAAGGACTTCAACTTCCACCTTGGATTTTACCCACACTTGTTACATAACCTATGGAACCTCTAGGGGAACATCCTTATCCCACCAGAAATGAATTTTTTGATCCATTTCAATGAGCTCTACAAGTGGGAACCCTTCTTGCACAAGTAGTTCATCCCTCCATTCTAGCTTCCATCGTACACACAACACCTACACCTACCTCAGAAGTCCTGCCTCTTGATGCCATATCAGCACCACAAACAATACCCCCTGTCACTATGAAAACACCTCCGCAAGCCACCATTGCTCCTCCTTCATAAGTGATCCCAACATTTGTTGTAAGCTTTCCACCACCATCACCACCAGTTAGCACACAACAAACCACCATTCCATATATTCCAACTCAACCTATTTAAAGTGTCACAACTAGTTCACAACATCAAATCACCCAAGTATCCATGCCTATTCCACCCTTTTTCACCATAGGTATGCCACCTACCAACGTATATAACCAACCCTTATTTTTGCAAGGTTCCTCCTTTCCCACTCCACCAACAACACAACCACAATGAATGTCAATGGTTCCACCCCAAACATTGTTCAACCCAAATCCTCCTATATTGCAACCATCCACAAATCCCTTTGCCATATCCCAAATTCCCATCCAACCTATCCAACATCAGCAACCTATCCAACAACAACCCATCCAACAACAACAACATATTCAGCAGCACCAGTAGCAACCCATCCCACAACAACCTATACAACAGTAGCAAATCACCAACCCATTAACATCCCAAGCACAACAACAACCAATCAAATCCTTCGTAGTTGCACAACCTACTCTTCAAACCACACAGCAACCACAACCACAAATGCAGGGGGCAAATCCCTTCGTAGCACAACCAATGCAACAGTTTACTAGTCCCTTCATCCAACCCATATAGCAACAGCCAAATCATCCCACCAGTTACATAGCCATGTCATCTTCCATTGCAGCACAAACAATTCCCCCTTCACAACAAGTGCTCAATGGGTAAATCTGCCACAAAGCACCTATGTGGGTGTGCAACAAGCTCATCTCGCATATCCTATGCCGCAACAAATACAAACATATTTCCAACAGTTGCAGCAATCTTATTAGATGCCAACACCTCCTCCGTTACAGTATTCTACTCAACCCCAGCTTCCACCACTGCAACCCGTATACAGTGACCAGCAACCACCCTACCAAACACCACAATATCCCCCACCAAATCCCCCATATTTGTCATTTGATCCATATCATGCATAAGGCAATCCTACAATTACGATCAACAATCCTCCCACACAAATCAATCCTGAATGGGAGGAAATGAAGAATGCTCTCAAATAGATAAAAGCTAGGACAGAAGCCAAAACATTCAAATTCAAAGAAGTATGTCCATATCTGTTTGATAGATCCATCACTAATGTACCCTTCCCCAAACACTTTGAGACCCCAAAATTTGATAAATATTGGGGGAAGAGTGATCCTATGAGTCACATAAAAGAATTCTACATGGCATGTGAAGAAGTGGCCTACAACAATAACTTTCTCATGAGACTATTTCCAAAAAGCTTGGGAGGCACCGCTCTTGAGTGGTTTTACAAAATCCCTTATAGCACAGTCTCTACTTTCATAGAGTTATCCAAAAATTTTGTGGCCCAATATGCGCATAACGTTGAAAATGAACTCTCACTCCTTGACCTATGTAATTCCAAACAAAAGGGAGGAGAGAGCTTGGCCGATTATCTTCAACACTGGCAAGGACTTACTACAAGATTGTCTTACCAACCCCCGGAACAACATCTTATCAAGATTTTCATTAACAACCTTCATCCTAATTTTTCTTATCACATGTGCATGAATTGTATACAAACTTATCATGATATCAGGATCAAAGGTATGGACCTTGAACAAGGCCTCATCGAAGAGGGCACAATTAAACATTACAAAGAATCCCAGCCTAATAAACATAACAATGACCGATCAAGATAATGGAACAAAAACAAGAATGTGGTCACAGATGGAGCCACTAACACCAAACATGTTTAGGTTGTGGTAGCTAGTCCTAATGTGCCAACCCAGACTTATCAACAAACACCAGTAATGTATCCACAACCTCCTCCCATGTATCAGCAACCCACTCTCATGTATCCTCAACCACAATATCAACAAAACATGCACCCTCAAGGCATGCCCATATACCCTCCTCCAGGGACAGCCCATCAACACAACTATCAAGGTCCTATGAATCATACAAATGCTATCTCAGTCCCTCAGGGACAACAAAGACCTCATGCTTCAAATGCACCACAATGCATGTTTACCCCTCTAGGTGAACCTATAGATGTCATCTTCTGCAAGCTGGTCCAAGCAAACCAAGTCATATATCCTAAGACACAGCCGTTTGATGACTCAACTCCTAAGCCTTCCTGTTATAAAGATAACGAGTACTATGAATACCATTGTGTCAAGGGACATACCACTTTCAAATGCATGAAACTGACGCATTATATCCAAGATCTCATTGATCGTAAGGAGATCAAAGTGGATTCCCCTACTCAATCATCGCCAAATGCAGGCCTAAAAATTTATTAGAATGCATTCCCTAAACACACTTTTGGTATAGGTCCAGGAAATCCTACTCAGTCCTCTAATCAAGGAAAGGGTAAACAAGTAGAAAGCATTGATCAAAAAGATTATACCAATGCTTATATCAATTACGATAATCTCATCGGTTGCATATCCCAAGTTCAGTCCTCTATCAATGTCATTCATGTCAAGGATGTTGATAATTAATGTGAAATCACTACTCACAGAGGAAGGATAATAGTTACAGGTGTAGGTTCCGCTCCATTTGTTGGGACCTAATATAACATTTTGGGACACCTAGGGAATACTCTAGCCTAAATTTCCATTCTGGATCTTCTCCGCACATCACCCACCTACCAAGAGATTCTCAATAAAGCCTTGCATGAATCCTATGTTCCCAGTGAAATCAACCTCACTGAGTTCCAAAACCTTGTTAGACACCTATCTACATCCTATGGGGTCTCCTTTAGACCAACATACATCCCCTCTAATGAAACCGATAACAATCTCCCATTCCGTATCACTGTCATGGTTAAAAAAATTTCCATCAAATAGGTCATGATAGATAATGGATCGACCCTAAATTTGTGTACTCTAAAATTCATAAAATAGTTGGGCTACACTAAGGCTTATATCACAAATGAGGTCATCACAATAAAATAATATGACAACTTGGAGTGTACTTCTAAAGGCACCATTATCTTACCCATTCAAGTGGGCCTGGTTATCCAAGAAACATTATGTCATGTTGTTGATCTTGACCTTCCCTACAACATCCTCCTCGGATGCCCATAGATTCATTCTATGCAAGCCATTCCATCCACCTACCATCAGTGTATTAAATTCCCATACAAAGGTACTAAGATCACCATCCATGCAGATCCCAAGCCCTTTGCATATTGTAATTCGTTGGAGACATCCTTTCCACATTCCACTCATTGCCCCGGGATTGATATTGGATCCATTGTTGCCAGCTCATCTAGAACCCATTCAGATCCAAAGATAGTTCTCTCCTCCACCTTTTCCACGGTCATGATCAATAACAGAGGATATGGCGAGTACACTTTATCTGATGCCTTCACAGTAGGAGCACTTCCAGTTGATCCTCATACTCAAGGCCACTGACCTAATTTAAGAAAAACAAAATGAGAAACAACCAGGACACTACAATTTAGTCCTACCACTTTTGTGTCACAAGGTATTTCGGTTGGCCAAGAAATGGAACCAAACATCAATCAATGGATATACAAGGATCCATCACCCCAGAACACAAGTTGGCTCAATTACTTCAAGAACAAGTACCCCACAACACACAAACTGGTGACAAAAAAATGGAATTATCAAGGAGGTGGCCTTGGTCATGAAGAGCAAGTGATGAAAGATCCCATTGTACCTGCCTGACTTGAAAAACACCTAAGTCTTGGTATGGGCTCTGAGATGACTGGGGGCACCAATGAGTTCATCAATTATTCCTCTTGTCAACCCCTGGGCGAAATCATTGACATCAAAGATATCCCGAAAGAGAAAATTGTGAAAGATTACAATGATGTTTTTGATGATGAAACCTTCCTAGGCAATGCAGTCCTGCAACAACTATCCATCCTCTTCATTTACCTCCCTCTCCACCATCCTAAACTCATAGACTGGGACCAACCAAGTGTCATACACGTTGACGAGTTCCAAAGTGAGGACGTGCTTATAAGCTTTATGGGAGAAATTGAGAAAATCAATGACCAGGGGCAACATTTAGCATATGTCTACAAATTGGACCCAAAGGCATACTTTGGGGAACAGAACTTTAGCTACAAAAATGATACAGAAAATAAAAATAAAAAAGAGAAAAATTGATCTTCTAGTGAAAACCCCTATGGGGCACTATTTGATCACAGAAAAGTAAAAACAAAGGGTGTATCCCCTGGTGAAAACCTCTCTAAGGTGCCAGAGGATGAAGATTCTCCTCTTCCTCTTATCTAATATTACAAGCCTAAATAGTCATTGATTCTCATTGAATAAACAAAACCTATTAACCTGGGTACCAAGGAAAATCCTGCCATCACATATATACTAGCATCTTTGTCTGAAGCAGAAGAAAGTGATCTTATCACTTTGTTAAAAGAATCCATCAACAAGTTTGCATGGTCCTATTCTCACATGCTGGGGTTAGATCCCAACTTGGTGGTTCACCATCTAGCAGTGGACGCAAACATCAAACCTATTAAGAAAAAGCTTAGAAAGATGCACCCTAAAGTGGCACTACTTGTCAAAATAGAGCTGGAAAAATTACTCCATGCCAAGATCATCCACCCCATTGGCTATTCTGACTAGATTTCTAATATGGTGCCCATCACTAAGCTAGATAAATCAATCAGGATATGCACAGATTTCAGAGACCTCAATAAGGCATGTCCCAAGGATGATTTTCCTTTGCCAAACATAGACATGATTGGAGATCTCACAGTAGGACATGAGATGTTGTCACTCATGGATGGCTTTTCTAGATATAATCAGATCTACATTGTAGAAGAAGATCAGCATAAGACAACATTCACAACCCCTTGGGGCACCTTCTGCTATAAAATGATGCCTTCTGGTTTAAAGAACACAGGGGCAACCTATCAGAGAGAAATGACTATCATTTTTCATGACATGATCCACAAGATCCTTGAATACTATGTGGATGACATATTGGTGAAATCAGTAAGAAGAGAAGACCACCTAGATGTTCTGGAATGTGTCTTTGACAGAATTGGACACTACTACTTAATGCTCAACCCTAAGAAATGTATCTTTGGAGTCACATTAGGGAAACTCCTAGGGTTCATTGTATCTAGACGAGGCATTGAAATTGACCCAAAGAAAGTAAAAGCTATCATGGAGATGCGTCCACCAAAAACACTCTAATAGCTGTGCAACCTCTAAGGAAAACTACAATCTATGCACCACTTCATCTCTCAACTAGCAGATAAGTGTCAACCATTCACTCATCTCCTACACAAAGACAACACATTCAAGTGGGATCCTCAGTGTCAAAAGAGCTTTGACAAGATCAAAGAATACTTGGCTAATCCACCCATCTTGGTACCTCCTATACCTAGTTGCCCACTCATCTTATACATATCTGCAACTACTATAGCACTAGTGGCACTCCTTGCTCAATTGAACGATGAAGGCAAAGAAAGGGGCATATATTATATCAGTCAAACTTTGGTGGGTTATAAGCTCAACTATTCTCCTATGGAAAAAGCATGTCTAGTAGTGGTCTTTGCCACTCAAAAACTTTGCCACTACATGCTTAGTCACACAACAAAGCTCATTTTGAAGGTGGATCCTCTTAAGTATCTACTCTCTAGGACTACACTTACAATTCGAATGGCCAAATGGGTTGTGTTGCTAAGTGAATTTGATATCCAGTATGTTGACAGAAAAGCCATTAAAGGACAAGGCATTGCCAATTAGCTAGCTGAAGCACCATTGGTAGATACATATCCTCTAATCACATAATTTCCAGATGAGCACTTGTACATGGTAGAAGAACAACCAACATGGAAACTCTACTTTGATGGGTCCTAAACAGCTCGTGGCATAGGCACCGGAATACTTTTTGTCACACCTCAAGGTGACTATATTCCCATGTCATTCAAATTGGGATTTTCCTGCACAAACAACATTGAAGAATATGAAGCGCTAATTGCAGGACTCTGCATGGCCATAGAATGGAACATCATAGATATCAAGGTCTTTGGTGATTCCCAAATCATCATCAAACAAGTCCTAGATGAGTATCAAACCAAAGATGATAAGTTGACACCATAAAAGAAAATGGTTGACAAGCTGAAAGAACATTTCCTCCACTTACAGATAACATAGGTACCATTCCTATAGAACAAAGCTATTGATGCAATGGCCACAATTGGCTCCCTTCTTGAGATTCCTCATGAATCTACACAATACGAATTCTTAGTTGAGCAACTACACACTCCAGCTTATTAGAATGATGAATCAAATCGTGTATGTGTCTTGGTTGGTCCCCAGTCACCATGGTACCATGACATCCAAGCTTACCTACAAAATGGTATCATATCTCCCCATCTCACTGCCAACCAATGCCAAAATTTTATCCGAAGAGCATCCTGTTACACCCTCATAGCCAATACCCTATATCATCAAGGCTATCACAATGTACTCTCCAGATGTTTATATGAAAATGAAGCTGCCCAGGCTTTACAAGAGCTACATGCTATAATCTGTGGTGCCCACATGAGTGGCATGGTCCTAGCCAAGAAACTTCTATGTACAGGGTACTACTAGCCTACAATGGAACATGATTCTTGTGAGTTTGTCAAAAAGTGCCTCCCTTGTCAACAACATGCTAATCTAATCCATGCTCCTACTCAAGACCTTAGACCTATTGCGCCTCCTTGGCCCTTCTCTTGTTGGGGTTTTGACCTCATTGGTAATATTACTCCCCTCTCCTCTGAAGGCCACAAGTACATAATCATAGCTCCATAGTACTTTACAAAGTGGGTCGAAGCGATTCCGCTCACACTCACTACTGGTGTCCAGATATCCAAATTCATCCTCTACCACATTTTCTATCACTTTGGCATACCCTCCACCATCTTCATAGATCATGATACACCATTTGAAAATCAACCCATCAATGATCTCTGTGCTCACCTCCATATCCATCACCGTTTCTCTAGTCCATACTTCCTGCAAGGTAATGACCAAGCTGAGGCAACTAATAAAACCATCATCAAAATCCTCAAGAAAGTTTTCAATGATACTGGTCATGACTGGCATCTCCAGATCAATCCTCCCCTCTAGGCATACTACACCTCCTACCATTCTCCTACTAGCACTACTCCCTATTCCCTAGTCTACGGTGCTGAAGTAGTCTTACCAATTGAGGTTGAACTACTTTCCCTCCAAGTATCACAAAGAGGCCCGATTGATGATGAATATTATCGGGTAGCATGACTCACATAGCTAGATCTCCTAGATGAAAAGTGCTAGCAAGATTATGATCACTTGATTGTCTACCATAATAGACTCAAGAGGAACTATAACAAGAAGGTCCACCCACATCAGTTCCAAGTAGGGACCTTGTGCTGAAAGAAAATCAGAAAGTGGGTACTGATTGAGAAAATAAAGGCAAGTTTGAAGTCACCTGGAAAGGCCCATATGTTGTTACTACATGCTTTGGTTCTAGGGCATATCAAATCTCCACCCCAGAAGGAGAACTATTGACTGATCCTATCAACGTCATTCATCTCAAGCACTTCTATGCCTGACGGTCAGTTGTTCATTCCTTTTTTATGAGAAAATCCATAAAAAGTATAAAAAGTCCTGAAAAAAAGCACAAAAATAGAGAAAGAGATTAGCTCTAAACAAACCAGAAAATTTTACCTAAGGAAACTGAAGGCACAGTCCATGGAAGAACCTAGAGCACTTAAAAGCGCTCTAAAACAGTCCTGAAAAAATCCCTAAAAAGAAGAAAAATGAAGCTAAAAAAATGGTTGTCCCAATAAAAACCTAGTAAACAGGCACTGAGACAATATCAAAAAAATAAAAAAGATCCAAAGAAATTTAAAAAAAAAATCAAAAAGATCTAAAGAAATCAAAAAGAGAAATAAAGAGAAAAACTTTCATCCAATGGTGAAAACTTGGCAATCAGGCGCCTTGGACAAGTATGGGTGATGAAAACCTAGAAATAGGCATCACACATAATGGACCATTCCATTATCTATCAAAATCTCATTTCTTTCCATCGCCAGCACCATTTTCACATTTCCTATATTCCCTAGGTGTTCCATATGTACTAGTCTGCCATGATCTCCCTACCTCATATCCTGAGGTTTTGTACACATAAGCTTGTATACTTGTTCTAGAAATAAGTTATGGGTTCTCATAGGATGTTTCTCTTCTCTTGAACTAATCAATCAGCACACGCACTTATCACATGCATCAAGGCAAGTAACATGATCCAATCAAATCTTAGTAGCAACTTTGTACATGTTCACTCTAACTAATCACTTGTAATTAATCCGCTCGGTTTGGTCCTTGTACATTCGTGACACATCCCATCCTCCCACCCTCATGCTAACATCTTGAGTCATCATCCCACTAACATTCCCTGTCTGATCCTCCACAGTCCACTTGTCTAGTTTATTAGTTGATTATGACACACACTAAAAATAAAAATAAAAATAATGAAAATTTTGAGATTCAAATGTCACACTTGTTCAACCTCAAACAACTCATCTTTTGAGTTCTTCGGTCACACTTTGCATTCCTTTGCTATGGATGCTTTTGGGTATTGAAAGAAAAGAAATTGATGCAGAGAACAACCAATAGAAAATCCAAGAACAAGAGAATGATGATCTGCCACTCATAGTATCATTAGTTAGCTCATTTAGAGTGTTTTGCATTCATTTTAGGTGCATTGTTAATTCATCTTCCATTATCAACTCAATTTAGAGTCATGTTATATTGCATTGTTAGATACACTTTAAGATCATTTAGGACATCTTGCATTTTAAGATCATTTAAGGCATCTTGTATTTTACAACCAAATTTATAGCAATTAGGCATTCCAACTAGAGATGCTCCAATTCATGATGTAGTAGGTTCCCCTTTGTCAATCCATTATCAATTCATTGCCTTATCTTGTATTGTTAAGTTTCATTTTAGGATCATCTCATTATTTTGCATTAATCATACATTTTAAGTCCATTTCATTTGCATTATTCATACATTTTAGATTCATTTCATTTGCATTAATCATACATTTTAGGTCCATTTCATTTGCATCATTTTAGGTTCATTATATCTTGCATTCATCCATGTTTATCATCTTGCATTGTTACATCATTTTAGGTTCATTATAGCTTGCATTCATCCATTTTTATCCTCTAAGTTCATTTTAGGTTCATTATAGCTTGCAATCATCCATTTTTATCATCTCAGTTCATTTTTAGATTCATTAGCTTGCTCATCCATTTTTATCATCATTTGCATCATTTTAGAATTCATTTTAAGCTTGCATTCATACATTTTTTTATCATCTAACATCATTACAACATTTAGGTTCATCTTATCATTTGCATACTTAAATCATTGATAAAACATAAATCATCTATGCATATTCATAAAACATCAACATATATATTGCTTATAGGAATAAACGCACATCCTATCCTACATCACACACGTGAGTACATCACATACATATAAGCATCATCCATCTTGCATAGGTCATACATCATATATATACATAATCAAGTCATCAATATACATCACATCCTGCAAGCATCAAGTGTCAGTCATCATATAGTATGCATTAGCACATCATATAGATCATACATTCTAAGCATCATAAAAGTCATCATATAAATCATAACATCATGAGAATCAATAAGATTCCTCATATATATACCAATGTTGGTCAATAAAATACATCATGTGCACCTGAGTGCCAATATACATGTATAAATATCAAAAATACAAAATTGTGTCATATAATCCTTTGACTGATCATGATGGTGGCTATGATGGCCCACCTCCCTATTCTAGTGGTGGACATGGTGGCATCCCCACTGATCCCTATGAGGCGGAAGCCCGCACTGTGCTCTGAGACCACAACCTCTCTGAATAGTCACACCTCTATCCCTTAGGAACAATCTCATGGTAAAGTGCCCTGTAGTGGGCTGCCTCCCTCCCTGACCTGTTCGCATCCCTGTGGGCTGCAAACGCCTCTGATACCACTTGGCCCACTCCACCTGCCACTGCTGCTTGTTGAGCAATATCTCACTATGCCCTATAGGTCTCTACCTATCTCACTGCTACATCCCTCTCTAAGGTCAATGCATCAATCTGCTCCGTGGCCTGATCCATCCATAATGTCAGTCTCTCTAACTCCCTTGTGAGTGTATCTATCTCTATGCATAACTCTCTAGCATTATGTGTCTGATCCACCATAGAGAACTCACCCGAGTCTACCCTACCCTGTAGAGTATCTAGTGACCCCTCTACCTTGTCAGCCCATGTCATCTCAGCAGCTAATAATCCCTGTATCCGGGCTATCTCTGTGTGTAAGCTCGCATCAAACACCACCGCCTCATCTAGTAACCCCTGCAGTCTGGTGCACTCTATCTATAGACTATCTCACTCTACGAGGATAGTATCATGTGTCTCCTAGGCCATGAACCCTATGGGTGGCCCCTATACCTAATCTTGTGGTGGCATTGGTGGTGCCTATACTTGCACCTGTGGCTGCACCTATGGTGGCACTGGTGGTGCATGTGCCTGATCCTATCTTGGTGCCAGTCTTGGTCCCTATTCCTGATCCTAGGCCTGTACCTCTACTCAAGGTCTAACCTATCTCTAAGGTCTCCTCCTCGGTCTCACTACTAAGCTCTCTAGGGCATCCCCAATCTCAATCCCATCCTCCACATCTAAATCTCATGTCAGCTACTCATGAGCAGCCACCTGTGTCAGGCAGTCAATCTAACTGGCATGTGAGCAGCCCACCACACCGCGTACTCAAGAGTCATACCTGCATCTATCACATCCGATTGAGCCACAAAATCCAGCCATGGCATGTCCCTCCAGGATGTTCTCACTGTGAGTGCATCTATGTATCTTCCCCAGGTGCCAACCTCCTTGGTGACATGAGGATGTAAGGCATCCTCTGCCACCACCCCCTGCTGTAACCCGAACTGCCTCATGACCCTAGATGGTTGGTATCTGTCAATCTGATGAATAAAGGTGCCTAGAAAAAATAAATCAGTCTACACATATGAGAGGTATAGGAAGTCCTCAAAACCATCCTCAACCCCTGTCGCCCAATCCATAGTCCCCCATGGCTCACATAGCCTGTAAGGGGTCCAGCAAAAAACCTGAACCTCATCTAATAAATGTCTCCAATAACCTATTTTTCTGATAGATGTGTATCTAAGGGGGAGCCTGTATCTACAGGAATATGGCTCCCCTAGCTGGCATGACTCCTGGACTCTCATGGGTTAGAACATTGCAATGTGCTCCCAGGCTCACACTAACAGTAAAGTAACTCCTATCCCGATGTTGCGTGCCTCATGGTACAAAGCCATATGGAGGTCATGGAATAACTATCCAAGGACAACATACCCCCAATAGTATGAATTCCCCTCCTCTATCATTTGTGCTAACACCCATGACCAGCCCATCCTGAAGCCATGTCCTGATAGGTCCACTAGCATGCGTCCCCCGATCAATCCAGCAATATACAGTGCTATCCGTCGGAGTCCCCTATCCACTGCTGCCTGCCATGACATCTAGGTCCTATAGGTAGGGATCTACCTCATCGACCATTTGAATGCAATCTCCATGTAGTGATCACTATCCTCTAACCTATATCTAGGAATCTCTCCTTGGATAGGTATCTGTAATATGCGCCAAATGTCCTCTAAAGTAATCATCGCCTCTCTAGTAGGCAAATGGAAAGTGGTTGTATCACTATGCCACTGCTCAATCAGGGTGGTCATCATACCATTGTGCACCTATAGCCTAGGCTAATGGGGCACATAATCTATTCCTACCACTGCTAACAGTCCCCAGTCGTCCTCTATTAGCTGTGCCTCCAGTTCCATCATCAGCGGCCAATGCTCTTGAGATCCCACTGGTGGAAATTGCTCCTACAAAAAGTTTTTGCATCCACTAGGTCAGCCATCTATTCTTCTAGTCCTAATATAACCCTTCCTAGAGTGGGGCATCTTGCCCCTAGGTCTCATGCTGACCCATCCCTGGCCCTCACTAGGTCCCTCCATTTCCTTCCCCCATGGTGTTTGCCCTTTTTAGTGCAAACACTAGTTCATGCCAAAAATGTTGGTTCATGCACTGGTGTCTCCACCTACTCACCCACAGACTTGTGTCTTCGAAGACACAGATCTAGGTTCGGTGTCTTTGAAGATGCCGGTCTAGCACCAGCGGCTCCAAAGTTGCCGATCCAGGGATCGGTGTCTGTGAAGATGTCAAACTAGGGATCGATGTCCTTGCAGACACCGGTTTGAGAATTGGTGTCTCTAGTCTGCAAGTTAATTTAACCCCCATTAATGCATATCTACCCCCCTAAAAGCAATAAATGCATTCCTAACAATAATTATAAGGTCATGGATAGTCCACTCACTGGTATCGGTCACTTAGCGTGCCTTCCGTGTGTCCTAACGCGCTCACCAAGCTGTCCCTTCATCCTCTTGTCTGCCATATTTTTCACTCAGAGCTCTAATATTTACTATTCACTATTCATAAATGACCTTCATTTGCCCCCCCAGCCCCTTTATAGCCCCTGTCTTCCCCAAAAATTTTGTATATTGTCTTGTTGTACATAGTGTCCTGTTGTATAAGCCTCAACAAGCATAAGCTTCACCAAAACATTTGAAAATCACAGAAATCCATAAAAAATTCAAAAAATTCCAAAAATTCCAAAAAAAAATCACAAAAAATCCAAAATCATGCAATAAACAATTTCTTCTTCCCACATTGTCCCCGATCTTCGATTTCAAATACGGTTTGACTCATGCAACTGCGACACTATTTTTAACCAAATCACTTTAGCGACTGGCTGTCCTTGCGCTTCATCCTGTTCACATCTTTTGCCAGTGAATGTTTTTCCAACAAATCCAATCACATCAAATCCTTTCCCGTCAGGATGCATCCTTCTGACGTCAGTATCTCAGATCCTTTATCAATCCATCATGTTCATGGCAAGAACTCTAGACCGAATGACTACTTGGTCATAAGGCCTTCTTTAATGATTTTATTTTTTTGTGTCATTTTCAACCTACTCATCACTACCTTGATCTGCTATATCTTGGTGCGTGGTGACAGGTCGAGACTGATACATGTGTCTTTTGCAGTATGCTTCGTTTGAGTGTCTAGTCCATGCAAAGGAACCTTGTCATCTGTGTTTTCTAACACCTGATGCATACCTCCTCTTGTAATATTAAAATCGGATGTGCTCTCCATATTTTTCACACAAATGGATCCCAATGCATAATTAGCTGCATTTAGTTTCATTTGCATTCACATTCTTAGCTGCATTGTTAATTGTATTTCAGAAGACTTCTATTTATTTCCTCCCTCCTTTCCTCTCTCCCATTGCATCCTTTTAGAGAGAACCCCACACCATTGTCTTCATTGTGTCCTTTTCTCGAGGGGGCACAACCCTATATCAATCAAAGAGTATACCAGTGGTAGCTTTTGTTAATGAAGTCAATAACTTATTTTTCTTATCTTTGACGAAATGTCACTTGTGACACTACGTCAAAGAGGGGCAAAATGTAGACATCCAAAAATATTAATATTATTATTAATATTATCCCTCTAACTATTTAATTCAATCAATTAAATAGTTTCATTTATCAATAGTTTAAACACTATTCTAATGTATTTTATTTAAATACATTTACCTCCACAAAATCTCCTTTTAATAAATTTATATTTATTAAAATCCTCCATTTTCCTAATTCTTCTAAGCTATGATTTATTCAAATCTAACTTGAATTAAATCTAAACCCTAGCTAGGAACCTATTAGTCCTATCCTGCAGCCTACCCTATTCCTACCCTACTCCCATCACCTCATTTCCTAAGCATGCTTCCACACCTAACTATCCTCTAAATCACATTTAATGGGTGATTCCTAACCTTTTTAAGGATAATGGAATGCTCACCCATATGGGGAAATTCTCTCCAAAATGGGTACCCATTCCTCTTAAATTTTTTCTTACAACTTTGTCTCCTCATTTGAAATATTGAGCTACTCAATATTAATGCCAATTTTGACTTAAAATTGGCCATCTTTCAAAGCCATGTGTCTCCTATGCGGCTCTTATGTGGATGCCACATAAGTGCCACTTCATCCAAGCCTCTTCTTCTCCCCAAAAACTCTATAAATATAGGCCTTCTCTCATATTTTCATCTCTCAATTTGCATTGTTATCATGCTAGTATTGTCTTAGAGTTTTCATGTTTGTTTTCATACTAATGCTTTTAGATGTTAGTTTCATGCTTTCATTTGTTAAAATCATCTAGAAGTTACATGTTAGGCTCTTAATTGGTGAATAAATCATAGTTTCTTCATAAGACTTTCATATCATCCTTACTTTCATAAGTTTAGATTATCATTTTGAAGAATATTTGAGACTAGTTCTTCATACTAGCTCTTGAATCTTTCTTCTTGTT
>MU226877.1:995742-1031909 GCA_018584345.1 Thuja plicata | reverse complement strand
TCTTCTTGTTCTCATACTCTTGCATATTTGCATTGGGATCCATAGTATTTGTGTGTTTGAGAGAGCACACTCACATCTAATCTAGATAAGCAAATCAAAATGAGTAGAATAGGGTGCTTCATTTACTAATTTTTAGCTTAATCTGATGTTATTTGGTATTCTTGTTGTTTGCTTTGATCTCTTACATGTTTCTTTGAAATGATATATGTGCTAACCCACTAATGTTTGCATGTTTGAACTTGCTCCCAACAGATTGAAGGATTCCATATACACAAGTGCAAAAGGTGACATTGTTGCTCAGTTGAAATTTTCTCAATGGTGCATCTTTCAAACCGTTCATTGTGGGATCAAACTGTCAGGTCTATCAGCTCCAGTTGGCCAGGTAAACGCTAAGGGAGACCTTTCTTTTCTCACATAGCACCAAGAACATTCCGTCATATGTCAAACCAAAGTGTTCCCAAGGTGCACTAAGCCAAATTTGGCAGCAATTTTTGGAGATCCATATCTCAGACCTCGTGAGAGATATCAAAGATCCGTGAAGTGCACAAGGACCATCTTGGAAAGGCCTACAAGCATGTGGCTCAGTTCTAGGAGATTCCATCTGATTCAATTTGGTGACCAGATCTCGGTTGGTGCAAAAAGTGACATTATTGCTTAGTTGAAAGTTTCTCAATGGTTCATCTTTCAAACCACTCATCATGGGACCAAACCATCAGCTCCATAGGCTATAGTTGGCTATTTAAATGCTAAGGGAGACCTTTCTTCACTCGAGTGGCACCAAGAACGTTCCAGCACAT
Source organism: Thuja plicata (assembly GCA_018584345.1). NCBI lineage: Eukaryota > Viridiplantae > Streptophyta > Pinopsida > Cupressales > Cupressaceae > Thuja > Thuja plicata. Next base: position 1,031,112 of record MU226877.1, on the reverse strand, counting down.
GTCAGACCGAATTGTTCCCAAGGTGCACTAAGCCAAATTTGGCAGCTATTTTTGGAGATTCGTATCTTGGAACTCATGAGAGATTTAAAAGATCCATGAAATGCACAAGCACCAACTTGGGAAGGCCTACAAGCACATGGCTTGGTTTTGGGAGATTCCACTCTGATTCCATTTGGCAACCAGATCTTGGTTGGTGAAAAAAGTTTCATTGTTTCTTAGTTGAAAGTTGTTCAATGGTGCATCTTTCAAATAATTTGTTATGGGACCAAACCATTAGTTCCATCAGCTCTAGTTGGATGGGAAAATTCTAGGGGAGACCTTTCTTCACTCGCATATCACCAAGAACATTCTGGCGCATATCAAATTGAAGTGTTCCCAATGTGCACTAACTAAAAATAAGATTTCAACCCAAAAAATCGAATCAAGGTTTCTAATGCCACAAGAGGCCTAATTCAACCATATTTAGAAGGAATCAATTGATTATAGAGTCAGATTCTATGGATTATGCACAAAATGCTTGAAATTTGCCAGGAGACCTAGTTCACTATTTTAGGACATCAACGACCTTCCAAAACCCCTAACTCCAAAAAGTTCTAAATCACTTGGTGATAAAATAGGGTTTTCAAAAATCCTTTATCAATATTTCCAACATATGGAAAGAAAGAGGTAGGTTGTTTTGGACCATACCTTACTGTTACAACTTTGAGACCTCAAAAATACACAAAATAGGAAAAATTACAAAGGAACTAGATCATAAACTTAACCCAAAGACTCCCCCTCTTGCGCAGTAGTTAACTATGTCCTAAAATACCCAAATATGAAATGAATTAGTCTCAGACCCTTGGGAACATCAAAATCCCCAAATTATGGATGAATGAGTGAGTTTGACAGTATTGAAGGGCTGCATGCATGGTGCATGGTTATAGTAGTAGAGGATTTGGCCATTGGAGGGGGTGATTTTGTGTTTGAATCCATGTTAGGATTGTATAAGGATGGTGAATCATCCATTTATTTGAGGTTGTGGTGTTGGGAGGTTGTACATTGACCAAGCCCTAGATTTTAGGGGTTGTTGAGAACTAAATTAGGGATTTTGCACTTAGAGAGGTCTTATAATAAAATTAGTTGTAGAATCCATAGTTTGGGGTCATTTTATGAATCTGTTGAAAGTATCAAGGTCGAGGATGAAGATGCATTAGTATTTGCTTTGGAAAAGTGGTCAAATTAGCCCTCTTAGTTCACTGACAGTGGCAAAGTTGAGTTGGATGGTCCAAAACACAAGGGATCAATTCTGAGATATGTTAATGAGATTGAAAAAGGGTATTCAGATATGTGATTGGTTTTAAGAGTTGTTTGAAAGTATTTTGAGAAAATATTTAAAAACCCTTGTTGTTGTACTACTAGGACAATGTATGACTTGATAGATTTGTGAAGGAGACAAAATGCCTTGAAGGAAGAGTTTGTGGCTTCGTATATGGGTGAAACAAGGGTGTTGGGGTCCTTAGAGGAGTTAGGATCACCTATGAAAGAAAGGTTGATGGTTGTGGTTGCAGAAGCCTATTGAATGAAGGGTGCATAACATGGAGTTTGGAGCATGATTGAATGGTAGGAGTATTAATAAGTATGAAGAAGTGCATTACATTGATTGCAAGGATTACAAACAAAGCATGAAAACTAGTTTTGGATCTATTCAAACATGGTTTAACACCAAAATAATAACACTAATCAAATGAAAACCAATTCTTTAAAGGATCAAAGGTTGTCTCAGTGGGCATGCCACATGTATGAATGAAGGAGATTGAAAACCAAATTAGAGGTTTAGTTATCCCAACATCACAACAATGGAGTCTTTCAAATAAAAAAATGTAAAATAAATATTAAATAATATAATGCATTTGAAAAAACATTAATCAATTGCACTCCTGTCTACCATGAATTTTGCAATCAACATTTTGGTGCTCTCAAAAGTATAGTGCACTAGATGGCTAATGGAGAATGAAGATTTGTAGTATGAAAATAATACATACATACAACACATGGACAATATATAATATAAAAATGAACATACATACATAAATACAATGCATGATGTAAAGACATAATATGGAAATAATACATACATACAACAAATGCTAAAGATATAATATAAAAATGATACATACGTAGTACACATGAAAAAGATAAAATAATCAGAAATGAACATGTAGATATGTATATAGGAAATAGTTTTGTACAAAATGTGGCAAATGCCATCTCCAAAAATTTAGAAAATTAGTTCATGTCTAGATACAATATGGCATATGCCATCTAAAAATGTGCCATAAGGCATCTCAAAATAAGAAGTTGTTGACGGGACTTTGGTGACTGGGTCTGCCAACAAGTGTAAGTTGTCACTAGGTATCAGGGTACCGGCCAACTTTGCTTGCAAAGGTTGTTCAGGGAAATAAGATTCCCTGGGCCTCCAAGCACATGAGAGTCAGGTCTTGACAAGGTAGGGCTTAGTTGGGAGATGTGAATATTTTCAAGGGGGATAGCTGGTTTCTTCAACTCGTTCTCTCAGGGGATTTAGGAAGGTAGGGTTTCTCCAAGCATTCTACACTTAGCAAATAAACTGAAAAAGATCCTGCAGGGTTAGAAGTGTTTCATCTACCTATAGTTATGTTTAAACATTCAATACATTGATAATGCTCTGATATACTACACTAAATACCAAAGAAATACATAACCATCAGTTCATATTTAATCAGTAGCAAGAGAAAGGAGGTCGTTAATCTACTTAAAATATCAGAGTAGGAGACATGAAGAACATTAAACATAAAATACCATTAACTTAGAAGACAAAGTGCCAACAACATCATTGCAAGAACCATCTCTTCTTCATTAACATTCCTTCCAGCAAGCACTGGTGCATGGTACAATGGTGGCTCCAAGGGAACATCTAACTACTGAAAGCTTTTAAGACCAAGGAGCATTGAGCTTTGTAACTAAAATGAAAATATTGCTTCTCTATTACTATGGACTGCAAAATCATCAATTTTCCTGACCCTTGGAAAAGGGCTGGACTTACTATTTATACACATTTTCCTCTAACCCTAACCCTAACCCTATTTTATACTCTACAATTAAATACAATATCCGGTGGCCGATACTACTTGAACCAGCTTACAAAAGGCCTTGAGATGGAGAAGGTCTGACATGTCAGAAGAATAAGACAAGAAGATGGAGTGGAAGAATCAGCCTTGAGAAGAGAGCTAAGGAAGAGAAGAAAGAAATATGATCCCCTAGGGATTGAGGCTACATGCCTTATAAATGGGAAATGTGGCACCCTATCTCCAATGTGCCAAGTGTATATCTAAAGTGGCACCTTGAGAAGACCATCTGTCAAAAGACCAACTATCGATCCAACGTGCCTTGATGTAGCCAACTACCTTCTAACAATCTTTATTAACTGCTTTTGAAAGGGATCGGTTGGCCTCGGGGACCAGGACATAGACCACTTGAAAGAATACAAAATTTAGGATCTGCGACTCTGGGATCCGGGAACTTACGTTTTGAAAGAATAAAGATTACAAAATTCTTGGGTTTTCTCTGGCCCCCAGAGAAACTTTATTGCTACTTGTTATCATTGAAGGTCTAGAGGAGGCGGGACATTCCATCCTCATCAATCTCTTTGAGGACAGACCGCTGGTACTTGGCCAACTCCATTTGTTCTCCTAGCTCCAGAACATTCTTCTTGAATTCATCAGCCATTTTTTCTGCATCATGACCACTAATGATCATGCGAGTCAATATTTCTATTTGAGTTCCATCCACTCCCTCTAGGGAGTGATATCTTGACTCTGTTAATTCATCAAACTTCCCCAGAATGTATTCCTCCGGTGTGCATGTGTCAATGCTAAACGGGTCAGCTCCAGAGACCTTCGTGACAAAAGCCTTGTACAAGTTTGAATAATACTGGACCATTTTGATTTTATCATGTAGAGTCCCTACCAATTTCTTGAGCACCTCTAATGTGAGGTTAAGTCTGGAGTGTTTGGTTCTCACAAAATCGAATGATTCTTCTCCCAGAATCTTGGACTCAAAGACCATTTCCTCCCCAAGACTGAGAAGCTCTTCAAGTTCTACCTTCCATGGTTCATAATTTTCTATATCACCCTCCCATATGTTAATAATAGTTTCTGCCTAATGTAGAACATGTCAGGCCATATACAAATCCAGGAGGGTGGATACCAGGAAGCGCCGGGTGTTTCCCATCTGTAGAGCGACCCACTCATTGACTGCTTGGGTCTTTTTCTTCATTGCTTGCAAGGAGTCTATGTCGCTCTATCATAGTGGTGCATCAGATGTGGAGGCCTCTAGAGGAATGGCACTGATAGGTCAGGCCAGCTCAGTAATCAATCCCATAAGGTTTGCAGTCTTCTCCTTTTCCACTTTGAGCCTTTGGGCCTCCTTTTTGTAATAGGCCTCCACGGCTTTGGTCGCTTCTTTCAACAGGTCCAATTCACCATTTTTTCCTCTTTTTCCTAGTGATATCTCCGTTATATCATAATCTCCTACTTTGGCAGTTGCCTCATCAGCATCTGGGGGAAGTGTTGCCACAACTGTAACTATTTCTCCGACCGGCGCAGTTTAAAGAGTATGAATTGTCCGGGCTTTCTTGGCCTTTGGTGGATTCTAGACCTGAGAAATCATCTTGGCTAGGGAGAGATGAGCTCTGGAGGTGGACAAAGCTCTCCTTTTCTTGTTCTTGACAAACCACTATAGTGGCAGGGGTGGCTTATTTTCCAAAGTATGTTCCTTGGGTTCTTCCCTGACATCTTGCTGCTACTCCCCCTTAGTGGTGTGGGTATCGCCCAGCTCCCTCCCTTCATCTTGGGCTTCATCAACAACATTTTCCCTGGCAACATTTATTTCTTCTACCTTTTCCTCTATGTCTTTTGCTTCATGTGGGCCCTCATTGTCCATCGAGGGTGTTTCTTCCTCTTGTTGCTCTTCTTGTTCCTCGGCCCCTGTCGCTAGTATTTCTTCTTCCCTTGGTATATCATTTGGCAATAGGGGAGGCATCAAGCCAAGATTTAGCATTTGGGCCATAGTTATTACCTACCCAAAGGTCACTCTAGGGAGTGGCACTTGGAACGTGGCGGCTGAGGTTATAGTTGCTCCCGTAGGTCCGGTTCCCTCAATGGATGCCATTTGTTCACTTTGCTTCTGTTGGTCCACTCCCATGTTTTGTATCTCCGGGACCTTAGAGGGGATCTTTTGTTCTATTACTTTCTCTTCTTCCATCTACTCTTCCTACTTCTATGTAGGTTCTTGTTCCAGAGCCTCTTCCTGCTCTGGGACTTCAACTTTTGTTTACTCGATGTCCCCCTGAAGATTCCTGAACTTGTTGGTTGCAAAAACATCATCGAACTCATCCTATGGGGGAGGGTTGGCAAGGAAATCAGTAGGCTCTGGTTCTCTCTCTGGTTTTGGGGAGTCAAAAGAAAGGATCTCAACTTGTGGGATCTGGGGCATCCCCAGATCTGTCTCTATCTTTGGCTTTTGGTTAAGCCTCTTCTTTCTTCTAGTGACTAAGGGTGCCCCCACATCCCTTAGAGTTTTTTGTTCTTTTGGGTGAACCCCATTTGCCTTAACAATCAAGGCCGCCAGTGAAGGAGAGGAAGGGAGACGGCCTGGTCCAGCCATGGATACCAGGGTAGCCAGCCATGTGATTAGATTCTCCTACATTTGTTGAGAGGCTACTACTGATTGCCTTATTTTCTCTTTTATGGGGACTTCCTGCATAGTTGGAGTTGTGGCTATCCATTTTCCTTTATCTACTCCCTGTGAAGAAGTCCTAGCCCCTGGGGTTAACTTTGGTATCATTTGGGCCACCCAGCGGACACTCTCGAGGCACACCTTTTTGAAATAGAGCTGGCTGTGTTCAACCACATTGCAAGTGAACTCTTCAATAGTGGGCCCTTCCTAGGCATCCCAGTTCACTGGTGGGAGGGCCAATTTATCGATCCCCTTTTCTTTGTACTAGGGATCTACCATGGAGCTGATGTTTAAGAAGTCCTCCAAAAATCTCTGGAGCTTCAATATTTCCATCATTCCTGTGGTCATCCTGACATAATGCTGCCCCCAGAGTTCCACGTCATCTTGGCAATCTTCCCTGAAGTCTTCTATATGATATTGATTGGGCTCTGACACCGTGTGTAGTGTCATTGCAATCTTTCCATGCGGATCAAAATATTTTTGTGCTAAGTAAAATTCCACCAAGTTATAGCATTTAAGCTCATTATTTTCTTCTTTAGCGGTGGCCAGACTGCATAAATAATTCCCACAAGTGATTGGGAATGGAATATTCATTACCTTCTTCAAGGCATAGAATGTGTGTAGCTCCATTATCTACCTGCAATACTCTAGGAGAATCATCTTGTCCCCACAATGTCTAGGTAACAAGTAGGGCTTCCCAGAGAAGCCACTCACCCTTATGTAGGTATGCTGTTGGAACTATATATAGTAATGGTCGTAACTCTAGACCAAATTCATCGCCTCTATAGATAGGTGGTACCCTACATCCTGGGTGGGTGTGAGTAGGTGGTAGTAAACGAAGGCATCGTTTACCTAACAAAAATTGGGGAAGCTGGCCTCCCATTGAATCTATGGGAAATGGTCCCAAGGGGCCTTCTGGCCTAGGCCAATCCTTAGTATGCCCTCTGTGAGTAACCCATTGGTGTGGGGCTGTTGTTTTTCTAGGGCCCAGAGAACATAGGAAGTCATATAAAACTTCTTCTTCTTGCCCAATTGAAGGAACTGGGAGTCCATGTGGTTTGAGATTATGGTGGCCTAGTCGAAAAAACTCTCTATGTGTGCTTATACCAAGCAAGAAGTAATACATCCACCCAGAGAATTCATGGGCATGTTGTTTCCTGAAGACATGGCATAGTGCTATCATCCCCATATGGATGCTCTCTTTGAATTCAGACCTAGGGATTTCTAATTTCATCCTCTTGGGGTCCCTCTTTGGGACCTTGAGCCAATTATTGTTCATGTAAATATGAGTCACCTCCTCTAGCTGCATGAGTTGGGCCAAGGCATTTGACCGGGTGACTACAGTTGGTTTGTCAAATTGGGGGATTCCCAAGCCCCTCTGGAAGGTATCAGGGTCTTGGGACACCATAGGAGTAGGATACCCAGTGGGTTGCGGGACTGCAAGCATGATAGCCCAGATGGATGTATTTTAGTGCACTACAAGTGTGACAATAAGCTCTAGTGACTGCACAAATCATGGGAAACAAGCTGCCTTGAGAATTCCAGAGTTTCTAATTTTGATGGCCAATGGATCCCTGGCTTGTCGTTGGATGTACATTATTTTTACCAAGGCCTGCATTTCGGGCCATATCCCGACGCTGGTGTTGGTAATAAGCTATACTTTGGACTCAATCTTTGAGCCCATGATGACTCTGTCTTTAACATATTTTAGGCTCATGGGCATTTTCTCTAGATCCTTCTCTATTTTGGACCTGACTGCTACTTTGGTAACCGCCGTAAAAGGAATTTTCAGACTTCTGGGTCGTGAGGATGCAGAAGCTTCAGACATATTTGAAAGTTTGTTGTTCTGGAAACCTACAAGAAAATGCGACCATCAGAACATATAAATAAATAAAAACTCTAGGGTCTGGAGATCTTACCATCATGGTGCTTGCTCCCCCTGAAATGCTAGCTTAGTTCAAAAACTCTAGAAAGCACATATTGCAAACTTAGAAATTTAACTAGCCATCCAGGTCTGGGGGTTTTATCACACTTAGTAAAAGAAGGACATAGGATGGGTGATGGCAAGAGATCTAGAGCCCGGGGAAGTAACCGTTGGAAGGTGTACACAAAAAGTGGGTTGTTAGACCCATGTGGGCACCACATGGGTATGCAATAAATAGAAGTTATGGTGATGGCGGTGGAGCCAACTGTCTGAATGTGCGAAAAGTGAAGGCCACTTGGACAAATTTAAATGTGCACATGGGACATAAATGAAATGGTAGGCTAGCTTATGGAGGAGAGAGAAAACTGCTTGGTTGAAACCGTTTGAGAGATGAGTTTCAACCAGCGGTATTCTGCACAAAGTGAGATCGCAAACTAGAACCCAGAAACAAATGCAACATTATGAGCTTGACAGACTACCAAGCAGAATATATAAAAAATATACACCAATATACAATAGAGCCGAAGGGTATATGCATGCAGACCGAAAGGATACACAACAATATACATCAAATGTACACATATATAGAACACCTAGCAGGTATTTACAGAAACCAGACAATGTATAAACATTTATAAATTTTACATTACATATAGGCTATACTACATCTGCATAGAGGGTGGACAACCCTCTGGCAGAGCTGACCCACCAATGGGAAACGAACAATGAAGAAATGCAAGGAAAAATAAAAAAGAGAGACAACACCAAAACTAAACAAAACTAAAAAAAAAGGAATGCCAAGCGGAGAGAAGGTACCAACCTGAAAATGAAGAAGGGAAAGGAAAGGAAAACCACCATGAATGCTCTGCAATAGCTTCTACCATTATTTGATTGCTACGTATCACCACAAACCACTCACAATCATTCAGACCAGCTTGGAATAGTTAGCACTAGATTATCACTAAATCACTGTAAAATTTCTCTTAAATCGCTAAGATTGCTCAAGTGTTTAATCGTGATAAATGTGAAAATGACAGGTAATTTCTATTTATACCCATGGTGAAAGCAAGTTAGATAGACCTCCAAACTCTGGGCCCAGGGATTCCACATAATGATACCATCTTAAGAAAAGAAGACATCATGGCAAAGAATCCTGGAGTCTGGAATCTGGCTCCTAACAAAGGATGACCAACTCTGGGACCGGGCCCTGGAGTCACGAGAGACAAAAAAAAACACTACGGGGAAGAAAACCCTAGAGAAGGAAAACAAAGAAAAACAAAGAAAAAGACAAGCAAAGAGCCAAAAGAAAAAACCAGAAAAGGGGGGACCCAACATTTTGCACACAAAACATAGGGACGGGGATGCAAGGCATAACAAATGGTAACTATCTAGGATGAATTCCTTAGCGCATTCGAGAACTAAAAAATCTCTAGTTAGCAAAATAGGAACAAATCATTACTCGGAGTACCTTACATGCAGAGAATAACATGTCTAAGAAAATCTCACCATACGTGTTTTAACCCATGATCTTTTTATTAGTAGTGAAGTGTGTGCTTTGAAAGGGAATCAAGCTGATGACCTCTAGGAGGAGTAGAGAAGAGGCACTAAGTATGTCAAACCACAAATTCATCAGATTTTCTTGTTTCTCCTGGAGACCAAAGCTTTGTCCCACTTCTTTTTTCTTATTATTTGGTATGTTTCTAGGTGGGAGGGTGGTACTTCTTTCACCATTTAAGCTTAGGATTAGCAAAATTTTAATGGCGGTACTCCTTTCACCCTTCCACCTAATATTATTATGTTGAATAGGGGAGAAAAACTTTGGACCTGGAAAGAATCCTCTTGAAAGTTTAGACTTGGGTCAACCAACTAGTGCAACTGATCTACCATCGATGTGTCTGATTACTTTTCCCTTATTTTTGTTCACTGATTGCCAGACGTCTGAAAAGAAACCCGATGAAGATTGCCCATAATGCACTACCAAACATGTAAAATAACTCTGGAGACCAAACCGATTCTATCGTGCTAACAACCTATTCTTAAGTTCACCATACCACAGGCACATCCTGGAGACCAGGCATTATGCAAAGCATTCTAATCCTTACAAGAGAGAGGACAAAATGCTAGAACCTAAAAAGAAGACAAGAAACAAAAATGAAAACAACCAAGGAAAAAGGACTATCCCAGAGGATAGCCAACAAGACTATTTACAAGGCAAGGTACCTCCCAACAAGGCACCAGAAAAGAGATATTTACAAGAGGGAAATTTACATAAAATAAAACTTGGGGAAAACCCACCTCATTTGAAATAATGTTTCAGAAATTGGCCATTTACAGGCGATGGGACAGGTTCTCCAGTCATGGTGTTGAGGTGATAGGTATTTTTCCCATAGATTTCTGAAATTAAATATCATCCGAACCAGAGCCATTGGAACTTAGTGTGCTTGCCTTTCTTTTCCCTGGCCTTGTCCCACAACAAGACCAAGTCTAAAATTTGAAAACTCTTGTATTGGGCTCTGCGGTCAAACCATCATTTTACCACTGCTTGATGACACATGAAATGTTCAAGGGCTGCATCTCATTGTTCCTCCATCCACACCAGATTTAGGAGCCGAACCTCCATGATATTATCCCAACTGCTAAATTCCTGCATAAACTGCAAAACTGGGATCTGTAAGATGATTGGGAACACTGGGTTCTGGCCATAAACCAGGTGGAATGGGGATGTTCCCAGGGTGGCCTTAATTCAAATGTGATTCACCCAGAGGGTGAATCTCAACTTTTGGTGCCAGTCCTGGGGATTCTGTTCCAGCAGGTGTTTGATCACTTCAAGTAGATTTTTGTTTGTTGATTCAGCAATGCCATTCCCCTAGGGATAATAGTTGCTGGATAACTTCAGAGTGATCTTTTGATTGTTGGTCCATTCAAGAAACATTCAAGCAATTACACCAAAGAAAATGCTAGACCATTATCACATTCTAAAGTAAAAGGCATTCCAAATCTTATGACGATGTTTTCTTCCAGAAATTTAATAACTACATCTGTTGTGTTATTTTTGTAAGGTATAGCTTCGAACCACCAGGTGCAGTAATCAATAGCAGTCAGGATGTATCGGTGGTTGGTAGACGAGTTGGGTTAATTTCCCTGATGAAGTCAAATGCCCATTGGGTGAAGGGTCTAGCCTCAAAGACTGGTTGTAAAGGCATAGCCAGGTTACGCTCACGATGTGCCACAGTTTGGCAAGTGTGGCATCTTTGAATGTGAGTGTAAACATATTTAAATATACAGGGCCAATAATACTTGGCCTGGAGGATTTGATGGGTGGTGGTGTCAACTAAGCCATGCCCAGTTCCAAACTACCCATGGAATTCATTGATCATCTTCGCAGCTTGGTCCCTGTCAATACACTGAAGGTACACTCCCTTGTAGTTCATGTAGTAAAGCGTGGAGTTTTTGATCATGAAGTGAGAACTTTTGATCTGCAGGGTGCGGCATTTATTGGGAGGTAATCCCTCTAGGCATTTTTTATTCCACAGTAAGTACACTAGATCTATGTACCATGGGTCTCGAGTGATAGACTCCACCGTGTAAGTTTGGCATTCTATATGGGGAGTCTCTCTTGCCATTGCTTGACTTAGTCCCTGACCTCGGACTATCTTCATGGGTTACATTTCCAAGGCATATTCCTAGAGGATGGCCATCCATTTCCCCTATCTTTCATCCAATTCACTCTGCATTAGCAGAGATTTCATAGCTTGATCCAGGATGATGGCATGCACCTTGCTCCAGAGGATATAATACTGAAATTTCTTCATAGTGTGCACAAGAGCAAAGGCCTGCTTTTCCAATGATGAATACCAAACCTCAGCATTTTTAAAGGCGGAGCTCATGAAAGCTATGGGTCATTCTTCCCCTTTGACCTTTTGAGTTAAAACTACCATGGTAGAATGCGGCAAAGAAAAGGAGTAAACATAAAATGGGAGGGAGTAGTCTAGACTAGCCAGGACGGGCACCTTCATGATTGTCTATTTTATTTGAGAAAATACCCGCTTTGCTTTAGGACTCCACTCAATCTTAGTATCTTTTTTCATCATTTCATTGAGTGGTTTGACTATCTCAATGAATCCAGTGATGAACCACTAGACAAAGTTGATCTTTCTGAAGAAAGACCGCATCTCCTTCTTGCTGCTAGGCATTTGTAAGTTTAGCAGTGCTTCCACTCTCTCAGGGTCAATGGATATGCCCTTCTTAGAGAAAATATGCCCAAGAAACTTCCCTTCAATGACCCTAAATATGCATTTCTTGGGGTTGAGGGATATTCCATACTGGCGACATCCCTCGCAGATCTGGGTGAGGTGTGCAGAATGGTCACGCCTATCCCAGGAAAAGACAGTCAAATCATCCATGTAGATGATTATGCACCAATTCACAAGGCCCTTGAATGTGATGCCCATAGCCTTTTGAAACATGGCCCTTACGTTAATTAGGCCAAAGGACATTCTCCTGTATGTGAATGTTCCCAACTTGGTGGTGAACACCATTTTCTCTTTGTCTTTGTACTTAACCATGAATTGGTTATATCTGGAGTACCCATCCAAGAATGACATCATTTGGGATCCATTCACTATCTACAACACCTCAGCCAACAAGGGGAGAGGATGATTATCTTTCTTGGAGGCCCTATTCAAGTTCTGGAAATCCACACAAAGGCAAATTTTGCCGCTCTTCTTTCTTATAGGGACCAAGTTGGAAACCCATGTAGTATGCCAGATTGGAAAGATTATCTGAGCTGACAGCAATTTCTCCACCTCTTAACAAATTAGAGGCTCGATCAGTGGGTTGACTGGTCATTTCTTTTACCAAAAAGGCTTAGCATCAGGTTTTAGGGAAATGGTATGAGTCATAATAGATGTGTTGTATGTTTTTAAATCCTCATATACCCATGCAATCACATCTATGTATTCTTAGAGAACCATGAGAATCTTCTCCCTTTCCTCAGAGGAGCAGGAGGTGCCAATATGTATCATCTTTTCTTCACCGGGTTGGCCGATGTTTACCTTCTCCAATTTTCCTCCCTCAGAGGAGGATGACATCTTTTCCCAGCCCCGAGGGTCTGAGTCGAAGATGCATTCAAGTGTGACCATCCCCTTCGAGATGGTGTTGGTAGGTAGGTCCATGATCCCATCATCTTCATCACCCTGTCCAGTATCATCATGGTCTCGTTCCTCCACTATTTGGTCCTCAAAGATGCCAACATTAGCCATGAAGGCCAGAATGTGCTTGTCGTCCCCAAAAACCTGAAAGTGGGTGACATTATCTAGAATGGACGGGGTGGGGATCATCTCAATGGAGAATCTCTAGAGTCGTGAGTTGTCCATTGGCTCAAGTGTGCTGGCGGACACAGCGAGGGCATCCAGGACATAATTCCATCACCAGGGAATAAGATCAATGCCAAAGGCATCAAAGTCTTCAAAAAGGCTCCAAGCCCAATTGTGGTATGCGACCAACCTTTTGTCATGGCATGTATATTGACTCCAAACCTATTTAACAATCAACTCTGAATCACCCAAAGCCTAGAGGTGGGTGACTCCTTTCCTTAATGCAAATAAGAGCCCAAGGACCAAAGCCTCATACTCTGTAACATTGTTCGTGTAGTTGAACTACAGTCTGTAGGATGCGAGGAAGGATTTCCCTTATGGGTTGATTAATTCTACTCTGGCCTCGTAGCCTTGTTTAGACTGGGACCCATCAAACTTAAGGGTCCATAAATCATTATTTGTATTCTGGAGCTAGGGAGGAGCAGTCTTTGGATTGCTTTTGGGAGACTCAGGAGGAACTTCCTCCTGCAATGTTGGCGTATGGGTGAGGTTTACCTCTGAAGGCATTTGAATTTGAGGTTCCTAGGGAAATGGCACTGAAGAAGTGCTTCTAGCAGGAATACTAGGTTCCAGGGGATCAGTTATGCATTCTCTATTCCTCAAGGTGTCGATGTGCTGGGTAGCGATGAAAAGGAAAATTCCACACTCTAGTTCTAAATGTTTCTGATAGTGTGCTCGGCACCAAGTACTAGACAAGAGTGTAGTGGGGGTCACTGCGGCACCCTGAGAGTCAACCTTAACCCTCAAATTTTCTTCTAGGTCTTGGGTTCTCTATAGAACTATGTGATCCTCTCTGAAGGTGAAATCAAATGTTAAGATTTCAAAGGGTCGGTACACCCTGGGAGAAGTCTCAGAGAAGAATATTTCAGTAACCCTCCTAACTTTAGTAAGGGCCTGTTTCATTTAGGGTTCACTTTCAACCTGGATCTTGTTTGATTCTCCTTCCCAGGGGAGCCATAAGTGGGAGAAGTTAGTCGAGAAGTATCCATTCAAGGACTTAGACCAATTATAACTTAATAACATCCCATAAGTCTTTGGGATGTCCATCACTTGGATATCGACTATGCTAGCTATCCTGGGGTCCTAGATAAGCTGTCTCCAAATGTTTTTCAATTTTTTTCAGTATTTTCACAGTAGTTTTGTCCAATTGAATCACTGTGCCATTAGATGGGGTGGGATGAAATCTAAGCTTCTGGCATATGGATAGGGGCATGATGCTGCCCAAAGCTCCAGAGTCTACTAGGCAGTTATGTATGTTTTTGCCTTAGATATTCAGGCCTATTAGGAAGGGAAGATCTTCATTATTTCCCCGAAAGACAATCACGTTAGCATCCTCAAAAGAGATAGTTTTAGGCGGCCGACTAACAACTTCTGGGTTTCCCAAGAGCTTCAGAAGAGACTTCTTCTACTCAGGACAGTTTAGAAAAACCTCCATCAGGGTCATAGAGGTGGTGGTCTATTCTAACACCTTTGTAATGTCAAATGTTCCTCCCAGGAATTGGTGAATTCCCTTGGCCAGGTCTTTTGCTTGGTTAGAGCTAGAGCCTTTCAGAGGGGTGGGCCGATCAGTTGTATTATCCCAGGAAAGAGTGTCCCTAGTAGGGGGTATTGGCATATAAATTGGTCCTTTACTAGCTTGGCTCTAAGTGTTATAAGGAGCTCATGGGTTGGTGAAGGCATTGGCCTCAAAGGGCGAGATCAATTCATCAAATAATCCCTGCAATTTAGATTCTTCTTTAGCTTCTCCAGAGGATCTAAAGAAGATGGTCTCACAGGTGAATGTGTTGTGAGTTGACTCTTGCACAAAGGGCTCTAGGGGAGTAGCATCATGCGATTGTTGTTTGTCTAGCTGGGAGATCATAATGACCTTCTCCAGTGTGGCATAGTTTACCTCATTGTGGGAGTCTGTGTCATGCAATCCACACCAATTGGTCATGGGCTAGAAGTCTTCCACTAGCATGAAATGTGATGGTCTAGTCCCTAGTTGGCATTTTGGTTCAAGGGCGGACCTCCGATGTTCACATTATTATTCCATTATTGTTGATTAGGCTGAGGCCTATTGTTGAAGTTTCTTCCTTCGACATTATTATTTCATTGGCCGAAGAAAATATTCCCTCTTTGGGAATTAGAATTCTAGGGTGCATAGGACCCTGCCTTCAATTGACCCATGTCTACAGTCAGGGTAGACAACATTCACCAGAGGGATTCAACCTTGGTGGTCAACTGAGTGTTTGCATCATAGTGTGATGGTTGTTGTTGGTTCCCTAGGAAGGTATCAGTATTCACTGAAGTTGAGGGCGGTAATCCCTCCAGCCATGGATGACTGAAAGAAGGGAACTTTGAGTGGTTTTGTCTGAGGTTGTTCCTACTGTGGCTAGTTCCATGGGAAAACTTTTAGAATCAGTATTGACTGAGTCTGTGATGGGTAAACATATCGGGTTTGCTGATCTATCGATGGTGGCAGGGGAGTCATTTCCATCATGAGGGCACCTATTTCCAGATTGGGTTTATATCACCTGGTGTATGCTATTCCAGCAGGGATCATGTTGAAGGGCGTACTCTGCCCAATCCCGCAAGGGGATTTGTTAAGACCGCGGGATAACTCTAAGGCTAAGTTGTAAAATTTTGCCAAAGTATCATAGTCGCTCGTGATGGTTGTTCTCCAGATGAGAGTGGCAACGAAGGGGTCCATCGCATTGAGATATGTCTGTATGGTTACTTTCAGGGATGGAATGAAAGGGCCCATGCACCGCTTCAAGGCATGCTGGAACCAATGATTGAATGCTATAAGGGGTTCATTGGGTTTCATTCTAATGAAGATGAACTAGCTGTGGGACCAAGCTTGGTCCACATATATATGAAAGGTAGCCAAGAAGGCATCCTCCATGTCCTACCAACTATTGATAGTATTGGCAAGAAGGTTTAGGTACCAGTTCAGTTCACCCTATCCTAAGTACATGGGAAACATCCGAGTCACAACATCCTCATGTTGGATCTGATGTCAGTTCATGGCATCCTTGTATGCCTATAAGTTTTCATCCATGGTTCATGAGCCTAAGTGCTCATATCAAGGGAAAATTTTCTCCAGGTGCGAGGGTAAGTCATTGATTGTGCCTGGGAAAGTTCCCATAGGGAACCCGATGTTACCAAAGTATGCAGCCATTTGTGGAACTGGGTTTTGGATAGGCTGAGCACTGGTTCTTAGGATTGTCTGAGGATTTTGGATATTCTGTTGTGTGCTAGACCCCCAAACAATAGTGGTTGGTATGGTTTTCGAGGTCTACTTCTTTTGAGTAGGAGGCTCGAGTTTGACAAACCTTCCAGGGTTTGGGGCAGACCTAAGGATTCTTTCAAATTTCACTGGGGAGAAAGACCCAATCCCACTAAAGGCTTGACTCCTAAAACTATGGCTTGGGGAGCCCTTGGGAGGTGTAAAATAAAAATCCTGACAAGGGGATGAGTTCATGCCCTCCTTCTAGCGCCAGTTTGTGTTGACGGGACTTTGGTGACCGGGTCTGCCAATAGGTGTAAGTTGTCACCGGGTACTGGGGTACTAGCCAACTTTGCCTACAAAGGTTTTCTGGGGAAATAAGATTCCCTAGGCCTCCAAGCACCTGAGAGTCATGTCTCGATAGTGCAGGGTTTGGTTGGGAGATGTGACTATTTTTGAGGGGGATAGCTGGTTTCTTTAACTCGTTCTCTTCGAGGATTCAGGAAGGTGGGATTTCTCCAAGCATTGTACACTTAGCAAATAAACTAAAAAAGATCATGTAGGGTTAGAAGTGTTTCATCTACCTATAGTTATGTTTAAACATTCAATACATCGATAATGCTCTGATATACAACACTAAATACTGAAGAAATACACAACCATCAGTTAATATTTAATCAGTAGCAAGGGAAAGGAGGTGGTTAATCTACTTAAAATATCAGACTGGGAGACATGAAGAACATTAAACATAAAATACCATTAACTTAGAAGACAAAGTGCCAAAAACATCATTGCAAGAACCATCTCTTCTTCATTAACATTCCTTCCAGCAAGCACTGGTGCATGGTACAATGGCAGCTCCAAGGGAGCATCTAACTACTGAAAGCTTTTAAGACCAAGGAGCATTGATTTCTGTAACTGAAATGAAAATACTACTTCTCTATTACTATGGACTGCAAAATCATCAATTTCACCGACCCTTGGAAAAGGGCCAGACTTACTATTTATACACATTTTTCTCTAACCCTAACCCTAACCCTATTTTACACTTTGCCATAAAATACAATATCTGGTGGCTGGTACTACCTGCACCACCTTACAAAAGGCCTTGAGATGGAGAAGGTCTGACATGTTAGAAGAATAAGACAAGAAGATGGAGTGGAAGAATTAGCCTCAAGAAGAGAGCCAAGGAAGAGAAGGAAGAAATGTGCTCCCCCAGGGATCGAGGCTATATGCCTCATAAATGGGAAATGCGATGCCCTGTCTCGAATGTGCCAGGTGTATATCTAAAGTGATGCCTTGAGAAGACTCTCTTTCAGAAGACCAACTGTCGATCCAATGTGTCTTGATGTAGCCAACTACCCTTTGACAATCTTTATTAACTACTTTTGAAAGTGACCGGTCGGCCTCAAGGACTGGGTCACAGATCAATCAAAAGAATACAAAATTTAGGATTTAGGACTCCAGGATCTGGGAACTTACATTATAAAAGAATAAAGAATACAAAATGCTTGGGTTTTCTCAAGCCCCAGGAGAAACTTTATTGTTTCTTGTTATCATTGAAGGTCTAGAGGAGGTGAGAGTTTCCGTCCTCATCAATCTCTTTTAGGCCAGACCGTCGGTACTTGGCCACCTTGATTTGTTCTCCTAGCTCTAGAACATTCTTGTTAAATTCATCAGCCATTTTTGCCACATCATGACCACTAAGGATCATGTGAGTCAGTCTGACCATTTGAGTTCCATCCACTCCCTCTAGGGATTGATATCTTGACTTTGTTAATTCATCAAACTTCCCCAGAACATATTCCTTTGGCGTGCATGTGTTAGTGTTGAACGGGTCAGCTCCGGAGACCATCGTGATAAAAGCCTTATAAAAATTTGAAGAATATTGGAGCATGTTGATTTTATCATGTAGATTCCCTACCAGTTGCTTGAGCACCTCAAATGTGAGGTCAAGTCTAGAGTGTTGGGTCCTCACAAAATTGAATGATTCTTCTCCCGGAATCCCAGACTTAGAGACCATTTCCTCCCAAGACCGAGAAGCTCTTCAAGTTCTACCTTCCATGCTTCGTAATTTTCTATATCACCCTCCCATATGTTAATAATAGTTTCTACCTGATGTAGAATGTGTCAGGCCACATACAAGTCTAGAAGGGTGGATACCAGGAAGCGCCGCGTGTTTCCTATCTGTAGAGCGACCCTCTCATCGACCACTTGGGACTTTTTTTTCATTGCTCACAAGGAGTCTATGTTTCTCTATGGTAGTGGCATGTCAAATGTGGAGGCCTCTAAAGGAATGGCACTGATAGGCAAGGCCAGCTCAGTAAGCAATCCCATAAGGTTTGCAGTCTTCTCCTTTTCTTCTTTGAGCCTTTGGGCCTCCTTTTTGTAATAGGCCTCCATGACTCTGGTCGCTTCTTTTAATAGGTCCACTTCACCCTATTTTCCTCTTTTTTCCAGTGGCATCTCCGTGATATCATAATCTCTAGCTTCAACAGTTGCCTCATCAGCATCTGGGGGAGGTGTTGCCACAACTACAAATGTTTCCCCGCCCGGCCCGGTTTGAAGAGTATGAACTGTCTGGGCTTTCTTGGCCTTTGGTGGATTCTGGACCTCAGCCATCATCTCAGCCAAGGAGAGATGAGCTTTGGAGGTGGATAGATCTTTCCTTTTCTTGTTCTCGACCAAGCACTGTGGTGACAGGGGTGGCTTATTTTCCAAAGTTTGTTCCTTGGGTTCTTCCCTGACATCTTGCTACTGCTACTATTCATTAAAAACATTTTTCACAATGATGTTTATTTCTTCTACCTTTTCCTGTGTGTCTTCTGCTTCATCTGGGCCCTCATTGGCCATCCTAGGGGTTTCTTCCTCTTATTGCTCTTCTTATTCCTTGGCCCCTGTCACCGAGATTTCTTCTTCCCTTTGTATATCCTTTGGCAATGGGGGAGGCACTAGGCCAAGATTTAGCATTTGAGCTATAGTTATTACCTGCCCAAAGGTCACTCCAGGGAGTGGCACTTGGAACACAGCGACTGAGCTTACAGTTGCTCCCATAGGTCTGGTTCCCTCAGTGGATGCCATTTGTTCACTCTGCTTCTATTGGTCCACTACCATGTTTTTTGTCTTCGGGACCTTGGAGGCCATCTTTTGTTCTATTTATTTCTCTTCTTCCATCTTCTCTTCCTGCTCCTTTGCAGGTTCTTATTCCAGAGCCTCTTCCTATGCTGGGACTTTAGCTTCTGTTTGCTTGATGTCCCCCTACAGATTCCTAAACTTGTCGATTGCAAAAATATCATTGAACTCATCCTATGAGGGAGGGTTGGTAGGGACATCAATAGGCTCTAGTTCCCTCTCTAGTTCTGGTGAGTCAGAAGAAAGGATCTCAACTTGTGGGATCTGGGGCATCCCTAGATCTGGCTCTATCTTGGGCTTTTGGTTAAGCCTCTTCTTTCTTGTAGTGACTAATGTTGGCCACGCATCCCTTAGTGCTATTTGTTCTTCTGGGTCAACCCCAGTTGCCTTAACCATCAAGGCCGCCAGTGAAGGAGAGGAAGGGAGACAAACTAGTTTGGCCATGGATACCGGGATAGCCAACCATGTGATCAAATTCTCCTGCATTTGTTGAGAGGCTGCTACTGATTGCCTTATTTTCTCTTTTATGGAGACTTCCTGCATAGTTGGAGTTGTGGCTATCCCTTTTCCTTTATCTACTCCCTATGAAGAAGTCCCAACCCCCAGGGTTAACTTTGGTATCGGCTAGGCCTCCCGACGGACACTTCCAGGGCACACCTTTTTGAAATAGAGGTGGCTACATTTAACCACATTGTGAGTGAACTCTTCAATAGTGGGCCTTTCCTAGGCATCCCAGTTCACTGGTGGGAGGGCCAATTTATCGATCCCCTTTGCTTTATACTGGGGATGGACCATGGAACCAATGTCTGAGAAGTCCTCCGGGAATCTCTAGAGCTTCAATCTTTCCACCATTCCCACGGTCATCCTAACATAATGCCACCCCTAGACTTCCACATCATTTGGAAACCTTCCCAGAAGTTTTCTATATGATATTGATGGGGCTCACATGCCCAGGGAAGTGCCATTGCGATCTTTCCATGTGGATCAAAATGTTTTTGAGCTAAGTAAAATTTCGCTAGGTTATAGCATCTAAGCTCATTATCTGCTTCTTTAGCGACGGCCAGACTACATGAATAATTCCCACAAGTGATTGGGAATGGAATATTCATTATCTTCTTTAAGGCATAGAATGCATGCAACTCCATTATCTGCCTGCAATACTCTAGGAGAATCATCTTGTCCCCATAATGTTTGGGTAACAAGTAGGGCTTCCTGGAGAAGTCGGTCACCCTTATGTAGGTATGCTATTGGAACTTTATATAGTAATGGCCGTAACTCTGGACCAAATTCACCACCTCTATAGACAGGTGGTACCCTACATCCTGGTTGGGTGTGAGTAGGTGGTAGTAAATGAAGGCATCATTTACCTAGACAAAAATTGGGGAAGCTGGCCTCCCATTGAATCTATGAAAAATGGTCCCAAGGGGCCTTCTGACCCAGGCCAATCTTGAGTATGCCCTCTACGAGTAACCCATTGGTGTGGGGCCATTATTGTGCTAGGGCCTAAAGAACATAGGAAGTAATATAAAACTTCTTCTTCTTGGTCAATTAAAGGAACTATGAGTCCACATGGTTTGAGATTATGGTGGCCTAGTCGAAAAACTCCCTGTCTGTGCTTATACCAAGCAAGAAGTAATACATCCACCCAGAGAATTCTTAGGCATGCTATTTTCTGAAGACCTGGCATAGTGATATCATCCCCATCTGGATGCTCTCTTTGAATTCAGACCTGGGGATTTCTAATTTCATCCTCTTGGGGTCCCTCTTTGGGATCTTGAGCCAATTATTGTTCATGTAAATATGGGCCGCCTTCTCTAGCTACGTGAATTTGGCCAAGGCATCTGACTGGGTAACTACAGCTGGTTTGTCAAATTGGGGGATTCCCAAGCCCCTTTGGAAGGTATCAGGGTCTAGGGACACCATGGGAGTAGGATGCCCAGTGGGTTCTAGGACTGCAAGCATGACAGCCCAGACGGATGTATTGTAGTGAACTAAAAATGTGAGAATAAGCTCTGGTGACTGCACAGAGCACAGAAACAAGATGCTTTGAGAATCCCAGAGTTTCCAATTTTGATGGCCAATGGATCCCTAGCCTGTCATTGGATGTACATTATTTTTACCAAAGCCTACATTTCGGGCCATGTCCCGATGCTGGTGTTGGTAATAAGCTAAACTTTGGACTCAATCTTTGAGCCTATGATGACTCCATCTTTTACATATTTCAGGCTCATGGGAAATTTCTCCAGAGCCCTCTCTATTTTGGACCTGACTGCTGCTCTGGTAACCATCATAGAAGGAAGTTCCAGACTTCTGGGTGGTGAGGATGCAAAAGCTTCAGACATATTTGAAAGTTTTTTGTTCTAGAAACCTACAAGATAAGGTGACCGTCAGAGCGTATAAATAAATAAAAACTCCAGGGTCTAGAGATCTTACCATCATGGTGCTTGCTCCCCCTAAAAAGTTATCTTAGTTCAAAAACTCTAGAAAGCACATATTGTGAACTTAGAAATTTAACTAGCCATTCTGGTCTGGGGGTTTTATCACACTTAGTAAAAGAAGGACATGGGATGGATGATGGAAAGAGATCTAGAGCCCAGGGAAGTAACTATTGGAAGGTGTACACAAAAAGTGGGCTGTCAGACCCACATGGGCGCCACATGGGTATGTAATAAATAGAAGTTATGGTGATGGCGGCGGAGCCAACTGTCTGAATGTGCAAAAAGAGAAGGCCACTTGGACAAATTTAAATGCGTGCATGGGACATAAATAAAATGGCAGGCTAGCCTACATAGGAGAGAGAAAAACACTTGGTTGAAACCAGCTGAGAGTCGAGTTTCAACCAGGCGGTATTATGCACAAAGTGAGCTCACAAACTAGAAACCAGAAACAAATGCAACATGACAAGCTTGACAGACTACCAAGCACAATATATACAAAATATACACCAATATACAATAGAGTTGAAGGGTATATACATGCAGACTGAAAGGATACACAATAATATACATCAAATGTACACATATACAGAATTCCTAGCAAGTATTTATAGAAACCAGGAAATGTACAAACATTTACAACTTTTACATTACCTACAGGCTATACTACTTCTGCATAGAGGGTGGACAACCCTCTGGCAGAGCTGACCAACCAACGGGTAGTGAACCAGGAAGAAACACAAGGCAAAATAGAAAAGAAAGACAACACCAAAACCAAACAAAACCAAAAAAAGTAGGAAAGCTGAGTGGAGAGAATGTACCAACCTGAAAATGAAGAAGGGCAAGGAAAGAAAAAACATTGTGAATGCTCTACAACAAATTCTATCATCAGTTGATCACCACTTATCACCACAAACCACTCCTAATCATTCAGACCATCTTGGAATAGTTAGCACTAGATTATCACTAAATCGCTGTAAAATTGCTCTTAAATAACTAAGATTGCTCAAGTGTTTAATCACGTTAAATGTGAAAATGACAGGTAATTTCTATTTATACCCGTGGTGAAAGAAAGTTACCTTTCCTTCCACAAACTCCAAGTAGATAGACCTCTGGACTCTGGGCCTAGGGATTCCACGTAATGATACCATCTTAAGAAAAGAGGACATCGTGGTGAAGAATCCTGGAGTCCATAATTTGGCTCCCGACAAAGGATGACCAACTCCAGGATCGGTCTCCGTAGTCACGAGAGACAAAAAAAATGAAAACAAAAACAACACCACGAGGAAGAAAACCCTGGAGAAGGAAAACAAAGAAAAACAAAGAAAAAGACAAGGCAAGAGCCAAAAGAAGAAACCAAAAAGGGGGGGGACCCTACATTTTGTACACAAAATGTAGGGACAGGGATGCAGGGCATAACAAAAGTTTAACTACAAATGTTTCTTGGAAATTCTATTCTACTGGTGGATGATCAAAGTGAAACCTCTTCAAACTACTCTTTGACTCTGATGGATCCTACATTCAAACACAAAAGTGAAACACCAAGTTAGATTACTTAATTTATATGGTTTCTACAAATAATAAATAAAAATTTAAAATCATAGTCAACAATAATAAATATTTTTTTTAAATTGAACTCTCATGCACCTCACCTCTCAGTCTCCTCATGCGGTTAAGAGACCTAATATATATCTTTAGTTACGAAGGGACAATGCCACCAATGTCAACTCTGACCCATATATATGTTTGTGAACATGAGATTGATGTAAGACTTATACTATTTAATGTTAAATCCTTGGTAGCAAATATATCTTTTACATATAACTCAATTAACATAAAAACTTACCTCTTTTGAACTTTCTTCAGGAAATGTCAGTTTGGTCATCAATGATACAAACCCTTGGCGTGGTACCTCCCTCAAACTAGGGGTGACCTACAAAGTCAAACAAATAAGTTTCATACAATCATGACTTGATCATATTAAATATATACTTGATAGTAAACTATAGACAAATAAATTTAGAAATATATGTACTATGGGGCTATCACTACGAATTGAGATGCATGTGACTCTATCATGGTGAACCGGTCTCACAACATCATCAAACACCACCCTCTGTCAAAAAAAACATATAATTAAAAATGAGTACGCAGAAGTGACAAGTACACATGTATGCTTAATCAATATAAAATACTTAATTACCTTCCCCTTGTCAACACCAGACACTTGAACCCCCTCACATTGCCCTCTAGTGGCAACTGGTGAAACCTGCATCAATATGTAATAAGATGATCATCAAAATTAGAAAATACATGCATACAATATTATAATAAAATGAAACCAATAAGTACATTAAAATGTATGTACCATGGAAGTGTCAAGGCCAAATGAAAGGGCCGAAAGTGTGGACCCCTCCACCTATGCCATCTCATCCTATGTCATCAACTGGATATAAATGAAACATGTATAAAAAACATAAGTGGGCAATCATTATAATAAAATTCTATTAAAAATATGAATGTTTAAAATTAAATATAATGTAACAAGTTAATTTTTTACTCTTACTGTAACAGTAGGAGTCCATGTCTTTGTATGCCCCTGATGCACATCTCCATTGGGTGCTTCAGTGCCTATAGTGGGTTGTGTAGTATCGTCCACCTCGACCACATATTTATATGCATCACTATCATTCAGGGGACCCAAGCACATATTCTTGCACATAATGAAAGTATGAGGCACAAAAACATGTGAGCTCATGGAGGATGTGGAAGGGCTAGAAGCATCAGTATGAGGAGGTAACAATGCCACACTCTGCTAATGAGTGGATCACTCAAGGCATGAATGGCTTGAATAGTCAGTGAGCCAGCCTCGATAATAATGTTAGGATGCTGTACAGTGGGAGGTGGTAAAATCTTGGGAGGGGGGACATATGAGTGGGATTTCACCCGCTGTGCCCCTGGCCTATCCTAGGGAGCACCTAAGCCCATGCCCTGGTTTTGTCTCATACTCCAGTAATTGACTTTGTGACCAAGCACAAATTCAGCATATAATTTCCAAATGAAATAGAATGGGACATCGAAATTGTTGTGGGGTGGTCTATAAAAAACCATCCACCAGTGATCCCAAAATTTATCATGTATTGCATCATTTGTACACCATTTAATTGACAACTTTGTTTTTTTAGGGTCCACTTTTAAACCATTTTTGGGATAACAAAAATGTTACATATGTCATGTTTTTTTATGTTTAGATCCATAACTTGATCGTAGTCAAGCCCATCATCAAATTGGGTGTGCATGCATGCCAAAGAAGTGCAACATTGTGTTGTTTTGTGAGTTTCTCCATGCTCTCAATAATGGAGTTCAGCATGGAAAATATAGGACACAAGGTGGGGATATTCTCATATGTGTTATGATATCCTCTAAGCTGATTTAGATTATCTCCTATGAGATCCTGTATTGATCGAGGGTTTGTGAACGATTGGTCTTCTGAAAGTGGGGGATTGTTTTGAGGTGTGTTTGGATTGTTCACGGATGGAGAGGGAGGGTTTTTGGATTGGTCTGAATCCATGTCTGATTCAAAAACAAAATAGAATAAAAAATATAAATTTCAACTCTAGTTTATAATCAATTTTAAAAATCAATACACAATATTATATAAAACCTAGTTTTTAAAAAAATAATAAATTTCAATGCAAAAACAAAAAAAAGAGAGTGAAACTAAAAAATCTTACTTACCTTGTGTACTGTAGCAAATCTAATATCAGTAGGTATCTGATATGTGATTTTAGGGGATCGGCTTCTTGCTGCTTCAACATTTTCAATATGAAAATGTTGAACACAGCCGCGGGCAACAATATATTATGACTGATGAATATTGGATATCTGATATTATCAGATGTCCGATAATATCAGACATCAGATATTATCAGACATCCGATAATGCTTTAGCTTTGGCTTTTGGCTTGGCCAGGTTTACTGACACCAGGCCTACTCAAAAGTCAACAAACTTTTGTGTGCACTTTTGGATGAGTGAAAAAATGATTTTTTCACATCGCCACTTTTTGGCATACCATGATCTTGCACAAACCCCTTTTTGTTATATATTTTCTATTTCTTGGATCCTTCTAGGTCATCATGTCAAGGGTGAGGTTTTCTTACAACCTTCTTCTCTCCCTTTCTTTTGTGTCCCATGACTACCATCAGTAAGTAGCCATGTTAGGGAAAGGAAGGTGTGAGCACCTAGGTCCTAAGGTCGATATCTATGCTCTGATACTTATGTAACAACAATCCAGATTAGAACCCAAATTACACACATTTTTTTATCCATCAATACATGACATCTATGAATTCATGTAACATAAATTTAGGGTAGAAATCAATTAAATTATCACCATTAACAATTTAATTTTATAAAATCTTGGAATGAAAGTAAACAACTAGTCATATATGAAAGCATTCCTTGAGATTCTTATGAGTTCATGTGGAGTTCTTGTCTATAACTGATTTTGGATTGCTTGAGGTACAATGTAAGCCCTCTATAGTGGATCAATTCCCTATCCAACCCTCTAATATGATTCTATGGGCCGTGGTGAGAGAGAGATTTATTTGGTTTTCCACTTACATAGAAATCCTTCTAATGTCTATCTATCTAGCCCGTGGTCTTCTATAGATAAATAAGTCATGTCGTAACCCATTATAAGTTTTGTTTTGGTTGTTATATACCCATTCCCATTTTAAATTATCCTTTCCCTACAATTCATCAGATGAGTAAGCAATGAGGACATCCATCAGTGGCATGTAGTTGGCCCCCAGGCCCTTATGATCTAGGAGTAATTATTCAAATACTCTAGATCAACATGGGTATCCCTCTCCTTTATGCAATCACTGGTGTCTATCCGCTATCTATTCCTCATGTGCTAGTTGGCTACCGCTACCCACACATCTTAAAGGATATTGCAATTATTATAAGTTTATTACAACATGGATTTAATTTATAGAGGTGCAAAATTTAAATATGTCTTTATAATCTACCTACGCCCATTCAGTTCAATTAACCAACTATCCTTATTTAGTTTAGTTCAACTGACCCTTCCGCTTCCACCATATTAAGATAATAGTCGCATAATGTATTCACAAATTAACTGCCACCACTAAAATAATTGGTCTAGTATTATTATCTACTTTGCATTAGGTTAATATTTTAATAGCTGATTCTTATTATTTGAAGACTCACTAGTTGATTCCCACTCACATTAGTATGCAATCTTCAACTCTATGCACTTATACTATTAGTTATGTGATGTCCAAATTGTTATCTCATAAAGATTATGATTTAAACAAGTTGTGATGATTATAATATTTTGTCTTTTTCATAAGGGAGGATGATAGAATCAAATAAATATCAATCTACTATATTAAAGTTTTTGGTCAAATCTTGAGTATTGAGAAGTTTGTTCAATCTTTTCCTTTAATTGTGAATTGTCCACCTAGCAATCCATTTTATTCAATTATGAATTATCCACCAAGAAATTCCCCCTCATTAGTTGGGACAAAGTCATCATGCCCGGGGAAACAGGAGGAGTGAAACCAAAAAGAATGAAAAGTCAAAATTTGGTCTTGGGAGAAAATTTAAATACAACAGTTTGTTGTTGCTTGACTGTATCCGTAGGCCAGTGGAATACACAGTTTGCAAAGCAATTTTGATTTTATTGATTCAAACTATTACAAACTTGACCCATCTTAGATCAACACCTCCCTACTTCATGGATCCCCATCTCAAGAGACATTAACTCTCCAAATACCTGAGAGTAACCATTCAACTAACTCTAGCTGTCACACAATAGTCTGATTGTTAGTGACAAAACATAAGAAATAGTTATCAAGTTGACAACAAAAGTTTTCAACTCAACAACTCAACACCCTTTGGCCATTCTAAATACTCATAAAAGGCTTAGAGACAACTTTAGAAAGATAACTTAACCTATAACCCCTACTAACCCCAACTAACTCTGATTAAGCCCTGTTTGGCTTATATTGCCAATATAGGCAATTTACAAGACTTTGAACTCTTAGTGCTCTTAACAATATTTAGAGGATTCTATAGCCTTATTACATCATTATAGACCCTTATAGGTCATCTTTCCAATCCCCTAACCTAGGATCAATCCGTAATCCATAATAACAAACCTTTGTTTTGTTAGTTTTAGGCCATATCAAAAAATTGTCCTCAATTCATTCTCCTACAATTGTAACTACAAGTCTTTGGATAAATTCTATATATATAATGCTAAGTATTATAGCTAAGAATTATTTCAGTATTAATTAGAAAGGTTAAAATAAATGCAAAATATAAGTAAACAGGCAACTAGTTGAAACACCGACTTTCTACTTTCAATGCTTTAGAATCCTATTTAACAAAAAACTAATGTAATTTGAATTATAAATATAAGAGAAACTTCCATGAAATACGGTTAATTGGCCTCAGTGGTTGACAATTTTGCATTCTTAAAATTCAACCTCCAATAAAGCATTATTTTTACATATAAATATAGGAAGAAAGTAAAGAAATTACCACTTCTAGATGCAAAACTTAACATTATATCCAAGTATGACTATTTTGGATCTTTAAGAATAGATGATCTAGTATTTTGCATCCCAATTGTAAGAAACTTCAGAACATATTTGAGTCCCTCATCTTTTAGTTTTGTATCATCATTCTTCTCCATGTATGTTTCTTATTCTTTGACATCTTTAGCAAATTGTCCATTCTTCTACACATAGACTACTTGCAAATAAATGAATAACTCTTAAAAAATGATGACAAAAATCACATATGTTCCATTTATTAATGGCAATAAAATGGGCACTATAGCTTCAAAACTCTAATAGAAAGTTAATCTTATGACTATTTAGAAAATTAGCACATTAATACCTTAACTAATTATATTCATCCCTTTGGTTGCTCTTACCTATTGCTTGTATTTCTGATCACCATCTTTAGGTTACTCTTAACCACTAGATTTTTTTCAACTCTCAAGGCTCTATAGACCCTATTGCACTCCATGGCTCCTACCTTTGACCTTGGTGCTCCTACACCAAATAGTCATGACCTTTTTTGTGGGTAAAATATTGGGATGGAGGAATCCCTTCTCCTAGTGGACTAGAATACCCAACACCTTTGTCTATACCATGTAGTTTGAGTCCAATTTATAAATTATAACAGTCAACTTTGCTACTAGCGAGAAATTTCTCCCCAATTTTTGCATTCCCCAAAAATTAAGTTTGAAAATATGTAAGTTGCATATATACATCTCCCTCTCTTGACCATTTCAAACTTATATAATCTACCAATCAACTGCAAGAATTCCAGTTGACCATTCAATCAAAATATATTTCCAATCAAGAAATTCAAACTTTCAAGATTTAAAAATCATGATCAATCATAATATGTTCCTCTACAATGAAGGCATGCGATGACATCATTCAAGAAACATGTATAATTATTTGAGAATTAAAACCAGGGGTTTCATTTCTAGGGTAACATTTGTCAATTCAGGCATTTCAAAATTAAGCTTTTGGCCTCTTTTGTTTATGAAGATAGGCTCTATTTTCATTACTTATTGATATACTAGAGGTGGGAACACCAAAATCGGTTTTAATTAGGTAAGCACCAACATCGCTATTACAACTTCCTCTAATATTACTTCAATGAATCAATTTCTCAATGCACTACAAGTGCTTCTCAAAAAATCTCAATAATGATTTCAAGTATAGATATAAACTGAACAATAATGGATGTCAATACTTTCGGTGGGTTGATGAAACCACATTTACATCTACCCCATCTACATCTATACCTGATGTAGGAAATGCATGCAACTTGTGCAAGGCTCGAGAGGCAGCTAGTGCTGCTGAGATTGTTTCAATGACGAATGAAAAAATCATTTTTTTACAATGCCTTCTTTGTGTAGTTTGTGAACTGCTTTGTTGGGACCATATATATGCATAAATTTCATTAACAGAGGGCTATTGTAGATATTGAAACTTTTTTAGAATTCCATGTAGATATAACATTGGACATATTTTGATAAACTCATGAAATTTTTATTGTTTATGCCTTCATTATAATTTTCTATATGGTTGTGGGAGTTCTTGAGAGTCCAACATTTTCTAATTATTTTGCAATTTAAAATCTGTCGAAATATAGGCCAGAATTTATATGTTGTGCATGTTGTCTTCCTATATTATTCTTAACATTGGCTATACTCATATTCTTCTTGTGTCTGAGTCTTCCAACCATGATTAATTTAATGTTGTAAATCTTGACATAGAATTTACAAATGATATTAAATTTACAAAGTAACCTATCATTTATAAAACCTTCAGTAACATGTCATTTTTTGTTTGATATTTTTTGTCACAACTAAGGAGTTCTCAACACGAGCAAATAGAGTGACCATTTTCTATCAAACCAATATGTTAACACCATGTATGTTAGCCTATTGTGTTAACATGTGTTAGTAATTTGTGAACAAACACAATGGGATAACATACACGTTCTTAACATATTTTGTTAACAACATATTTTGTTACTAAGGTGCTAATATTGCGCTGCACAGACACGACCCTCAAAGATCGTGGGTCATCAAGCATTCAAAATGCAAAGATGTAAACAATTGTAGATGAGGATCAATAATAGGGTGCCAGTCATTGCTTACATCTTTTGGATCTAACCCCATCTTTTCCTTCCTTGCAGGTTCTGGATCATACATGAGCATACTAAATTTTTTTTGCAGATATACAAATTAAGGGTCATGTCAGATAATACAAGGGAATTCAATCAAAATAGGGAGACAATCACTAGATCGATGTCTAACTTTTAAAGAGAAGGTGATGACAAATGTTACTGTCCATGCAAGAGTTGTAACAACTTAAAGACAAGAAGAATCAAAATCAAAACAATAAAGAGACATTATAGGGAGAATGGTCACATTGAAGGGGGGTTTGATTATAATCATCCATTGGTAATAGTTCTTTGTTATATTGTTTTCACAATTAATATACGTCTTATGAACCAGGGAAGGAGGTTTGATTATCACATTGAAGGGGGGTTTGATTATCATCATTTGTATATATGTCGATCTCCCTAGTGTAGTACATGATATGGACCACCACATCTCAGAGGAACATGGGGGTGTGAATATAGAGGAACATGGAGGTGTGAGTATTGAAGCTGAAGATCATCATCCCATGGAAGATGATGATCATGCACTAGAAAACACATTTGAAGATGATGGTATGAATGCATTGATCATTGACACATTTGGTACTGGTGCTACTAGTGCTATTGATGATGATGATGATTATGATTAGGATGGCATTGACATCATCCATGATATACCTCTACTTGAGAAGGCAAATGCGACCCTTTACGAAAGCTCCCAATCTATTCTTCTCTCTTCTTTATTATTGTTGGTGGATTTGAAGGTTATGAATGGTTTATCCAACATAGCAATGTCACATATGCTAAGGTTTGTCATATACATCATTATAGTTTATAAAAGGTGAAATATGTACCATTAAGATTGTTTATAGTAACAACTTATATTTTTGTTGTAGATTGATAGGTGAGTTTCTCTTACCACCATCAAATGTTCTCCCTCGCTTGTACCGAGAATTATGTACCATTATGAAACATATTGGAATGGAGTATCAAACAATAGATGCTTATCCTGAAGATCATATTATTTATCATAAAGAACATGAAAATGCAACAGAATGCCCTGAATTCCATACAAGCAGATATTGAGATGATAAAATGACAAAAAAGGTTCCTCACAAGGTTTTACGTTACATCCCCATTATTCCACGTCTGAAATGATTATTTAGGTGTAATAGCTTGGCACAATTTATGGATTACCATGCACACGAAAGGAATTGAGATGACATTATTCAAATGCCTATGCATGGTTCATCATTTATGAACATAGAGGAAAAGTGGCCATACTTTAAAGAAGAACCTCAATATCTCAAGCTTTCTCTGGCAGCAGACAGTGTCAATCTGTATGGAGAGATGAGATCTGTTTACTCGATGTGGCCTAGTTTTGTTATCCATAATGACCTTCCACCATGAATGTCAATAAAGAGGGAGCACATTATGTTGGCAATGATTGTTCCAGGTATTTTATTATTTTATAGTTACCTACATGTAATTATAAGTCTTGGAGTGAAATGGCCACAATAATTATCTGATGTTGTTAATTCAACTAGGTAAGTACCAAGTGAAAGGTATGAATGTATATATTGCGCCTCTTATCGATGATTTGTTAGTGTTATGGAATGATTTCACTATGTATGACATCTCTAGACCAACTGGACAAAGACAATTTCAATTCCATGTAAAGCTTGTGTGGACAATTCATGATGCTCCAGGGTTGACACATTGTTGTGGTATGTTATGGTGAATTCTAGTTGCACGTGATAATTCTAATTCTAAAATTTCACATATTTAATCCAATTGTATCATTATCTTGTAGGTCTTCAAACAAAGGGAAAATTTTCATGTCCAATGTGTGGTCCAAAGATGAAATCTTGTCATTCCAAAAGTTTACGAAAGCAAGTGTTTGATGAGTATAGGCACTTCCTCCCTAGAAATCATAAGTATCAAAGTGCGGAAAAACATCTTTTCAATGGGAAAGAAGAGACTACATCAAAGCCCTGAAGAATGACACCTCACTTATGGCAGTTGGAATATAATATAATTTGAGGTAATATTGTTCCACCTAATGGTTGATGTTTGAAAATTATATATTTTGATTGTGTTTTGTTGGCTAATTATGTAGTTGACGATCTTGAAGGTTGTGAAGGCAACACTGGCCAGCTTTCAAAGGGACTATAAAATTTATCCTAAAGAATTTAGTAGGTTGCCCTACTATGAATAGCTACAAATTGTGCATTTGTTTGATACTATGCATATTGGAAAGAATGTAACAAAGACACTATGGAAAATATTGGATGGAAGGCGTGACAAAGGAAAACTTGGCAAAATTTGTAGTGACATTCATGATTCCAATCATGCAATGAAAAATATCATTGAATCAAATAGAAATGGAGACCGGATTAATGCAAGTGTTGTTCCTTGGTTATTAATAGAGAAACAAATTAATGCCATAAAAGAAGTCATATCGAAAATTCAATTTCCTATAGGATTTGTTGTGAATATAAGCAATGTCATATCAAAGAAGAGTGATTTTGGGTCAGGGATGAAAATGCATGATTGGCATACCTTCATCAAGGTAAGTCATAGTCTTTTGTATTTACAATATATTTGTGTAACTGCATTCAATTTTTACTGTATGAAATGATCAGTTGACAATTATTGTAGTATTTGGTACCCCTATCGCTCCCAGAGAAATTTGACAATAATATCAAACAAGTGATATATGATCTTCAAAAATATATGAGGTAAGCAGTGATATTTGTTCAATATATCAAACAATAATATAAAACAAGTAATATATTGTAAATTCTTGTATTTATATATTTTTGTGTCTTCAATCCCTTGTAGGTAGTTGTCATCTAAAGAAATCCATAAAGAAGATATAAAATATTAGAAGAAAATAATTCCTCATCTAAAGTGTGAAATGCAAAAGTGTTTACCTTCAATCTTTTTCAATGCACAAGAACACTACCTCATACACAAAGTTGAGGAGATTGAATTGTGTGGACCTATACATGCTAGGTCAATGTGGATGGTTGAGAAACACTTAAAATTTTTGAAGGGTTTTATGTGAAAGAGAGCACGTCCCAAGGGTTCTATGGTTGAAGGATATATGGTATACTAGATGATGGTGTATGTTACTCAATATCTTCCTAATCTTGCAACAAAATCTCATATAGACTGCATTTGGGATCTTGAATCTATTAAAAAATTTGAAGGGGAGTACTTTGTGGGCAATGGTGAATTTAGGAAACTAAAAGGTAATAAATTATGAGATATTATTGTAGTTAATTAATTCTTAATCTTCAAAATAAATCTATTGTAACTGGTCATCTATTTACTTTTGTACATTTGTTAAAGAGTGGGATGCAATACATTTGTTTATTGCAAACAATCAAGATTGGATGGTGGTCTGGATTGAATGATGTCAACATTATGGTCATAGATTAAAATAGGAATTTGTGTCTTCATTGGTTATACAAGCTCATCATAATGGAGATCCCAATGTTACACAAAAGGTAATAGATTTATCATATGGTTTAAGAGATTGCCAGTACTTATACATTTGTTAATCAACCGCATGTTTTTCAACTCGTGATGCAATAATTTATACATGTTTGACATTATTGTAGGTGAAACACCACAAGACTATGTTCTGCAATGGTTATAAATTTTGCATCAAAAAGTTGGATGACACGAAGAGAACTTGTGATTTTGGGATAACTGCAGTCTTCTAGGTGACCAATATTTCATCTAGAAATTACTTACATCCTCAAGAGTTGCAAAATTGATGCTATGTTATTGTGGTTGATATACTGGACTGTGACTTTAATTCCTTCAAATTAGTCCTCTTTGTTGTGAAATGGTACATACTACGTCTCAATCAAAATGATCTTGATAGAACTCTTATTGAACATGATTATAGATTTCCAATGATTAATACAAGATTGTTTGAGCTAGTTGGGCAAGAGCCCTATGTTCTTCCAAACCAATGTGATTAGGT
Organism: Thuja plicata; assembly: GCA_018584345.1. Lineage (NCBI taxonomy): Eukaryota > Viridiplantae > Streptophyta > Pinopsida > Cupressales > Cupressaceae > Thuja > Thuja plicata. The sequence continues at coordinate 996,553 of MU226877.1, read as the reverse complement.
ATTTTACTTGGAGGTTAAACATAAACTGGGTTAGTCATTCATTGTTAGACATGATCCAAGAGGAAGGTCGATAAAGTATAATGTGATGGTAGAAGAAGATACTGAGGAAGAGGAATAAGTGGATGATGATGTAGATGATGATCACGATCAAGAGTTAGTCGAAGAAGATTATGAAGAAGAAGATGACGAGGATGCTAGTATTGATCACGATGATGCTGAGGAGGATGATGAGGAGGATGATAACTATGATGATGATGATGTTGATGATGATGCTGATGATGATGATGATAGTGGTGGTGATGTCATCGATGATGATAATCTCGATGATCAGATGGATGTAGAAGAATATCATTGACATGAATGAAATGTACAATTATGCCTGAACGATTATTTTGGGTTGAAAGCTACACTTTTTCCACTAATATGCTTAGGGTTTTATATTAATGGCATTTTAGGTTTTAGGGTGAATATCTAACTACTCTTGTTTTTGATGTCCTACTTATATCTTTTATCTTTTGTTAAGAGAAATTTCATTCTAAAAGAGTGTATTTAATATCTATATGATTAAACAACCTCACTAGTTAAGACTGTTCTCATTTCTAGTAGTGGGAATGAATAGAATCAAATCACTTGAAAGACACCAATATTTAGACATGCACAAATTAGTAATTTGATTAAGCAAAATACCTTTCTTTATCATTTTTTGGGGTATTTTTGTATATCAATGCATTTAATCTAAATACTATCTTATGAGATTTTCTTCTGATAATTTTCTATTTCCTTGCACATCAATGATGTTAAATCATAGGGG
>MU226877.1:930458-946198 GCA_018584345.1 Thuja plicata | reverse complement strand
TTTATAGGATATGTTATCAGCAATTGAAGATTGCATTTATCATCAGATCAAAGACTTATGTAGTTGCATTCTAACAAGTGCATCACATCTAAAATCCTTTTGTAGAAGGTGGACTTAACTGTTCTTTTCAAACCTCTTAATAGAGTGCACACTTAACAGTGTTGCTAATGCTTCAAACGAAGTAGATCTTAACAGGTCTCCACTGTAATACTCCTAATAGGGTAGGTCATCAAAAGTGACCAATTGTAAGCCTTGACCGCCCCCTTTTTATCTGCAGATAGTGAAGTTTTGTGGGTAACAATCCCCACCGTAGTTTTTACTTCCTTAACATGAGTTTTCTGCGATTTCATAGCTTGTGTCATGTGTTATCTATTTTCATGAATGTTTCTATTATTGTTACATATCAAAAGAATGTATGACATGATTACATATGCATAAATTGAGATGAACAGCTAGATAAGATAAATTATAAACTGATGACTAAGGGTTAATGGGCTAACCAAGAAAATTTTTAGAGGTACTAATTCACCCCTCCCCTCTCAGTACATCATCTCAATATAATTCCAACAATTGGTATCAGAGCTAAGTCTCTCTCTTGAAAAACTTAAAGACTTGAGAGAAAAGATCAGAGCAACGAACAAGTTCAGACTGGACATGACTATTCAGAATGAGCAGTTACAGATGTAAATAAACTATGAGCAGTATAAGGAGGCAAAGATAAAGCTAAGAAAAATTCTTGATGAAAGACAGATTATGGCAACCAAACTGAATGAGAAAGACTACAAAGAAATGGAAATACAAAAGTACTTTGAAACAACAGAATCATCATTGAGAAAAGCTTCAAACACATCAGTTGAAGAAATTACAAGTATGCAGGAGATCAATCTACATCTTACAGATCAAATCAAGATGCTGCAAATTGGTCAAGAAACTCACATGGTAAAAATGATTGATGTTATGAACGATGCAAGAAAATCAGAAAATGAAAGAACACTAGCCATTGATGATAGGAGGAAGATTACAAAGAAACTACAAGAGAAAGAATCAGAAATTCTAAGACTCACTGAGCATCACCACGAGGTTACCAACCAGATTATTGTTATGAGTCAAGAAGCAAACATATTAAATACATAACTCATTGAAAGAATACAGATCATAGGTGAGCTGAGAGAAGAAAATGAGAAATTGAAGCATGAAATCAATGTCCAGAATCAACACAATGAATTAATGAAAAAGGCCGAGGATAGAAACCAAAGGATGGATGATTTTCTTAATGGACAAAGAAGAGTCAACAACTACACAGGATTAGGGTAAAATGAGAATGGTCAATCCTCAAATCAACCAGAGCTAAGGAATGCTTTCACAAACCCAAGATCCAAGAAGTTGTCATGCAATCATTGTGGAAAACCAGGCCACACCTCAAACATCTGCAGAAGCAAAGTGAAATGTATTTCTCAAGAACAATCTACTTTTATTGGTAAATGTTATAAATGTCAAAAGAAAGGACACAAGGCACATGAGTGCAGATCTAAAGTGATGAATCCAAAGAGAAAAACCTATATGGACAAGTATTTTCCTACATGCAAGATGAATGGGCATACACATAAGGAATGCTAGAAAAAGAATAACAAGGCACAGACTCCAAACGAGAATGATAAAAGCTACGAACCAGCAAGAGAAGGTAAGTCATATGTTTGGGACTATAACACATGAGTAAATTGCACAACATGTGGAAGGTTTGGTCATATTGTTGCCAACTGTATGAGAAAGTGGACCAGAAGGTCAAGAGGATGGACCAATCCAGGTATGGCATGTTTACATTGTCATAAGGTTGGACATGTAATAAAAGATTGCAAAGACCAACTGACAGACACAAATACACATCCCAATGGAAATACCATTGATGAAATAAAAATAATGAGAAACAAGATGTGGGTAAAAGCCACAAACACTGAAGGTGCTAGTACAAGCAATGCAAATGATGACACCCCATCCACTGGCTCTGGTGACATCACGACATCTAACTAGATTGCACAAGTAAGTATGGAACTGCATTATCACAATTTTTACTATGCATCGATTCCATTACACATAGTTTATATTGTAATATAGGCATGAATAAAGATGCAATATATTGTTACTTGTTAATCTATTGAAAAGCAACCATTGGTTATTGGGCACAATCCGCATCAGTTAACACACACAGAATTTAAGATATGCAATACTTACAGGATTGTATCGGTTGTTACACAAGCTAAGTGTAACTCGACGGATATCGGTAAACACTGAATCACAAAAGATGTCATCACAACATCACCGACAAGCATCGGTGAAGTCTTCAAAATTGCTAGCAACCCTGACGCTTTGCATAGACACCGACGGTGTTTTGAATGTCTTTACCGACAAAAGAAATCTTCATAAACCAATGAGTTGATAAGCATTAATGAAAACTTAGGGCATCAAAAGGAATAAAAGCCCGATGGGCAAGCTCATTTTTGCACCCGCAATTTTTGAGCAGAGCAATTTTAGTGTAGTTTGAGAAGCAATCTAGCAGAAGGAATTCACTAAGCATTTAGATTTAAAGGAGATCACAGACATTCAGTAAGCTAATCCACTCACCAATAGCCCTTTTTGATTTACGAAAGCCATAAATATCAAATACGATGGCATCAACATCTACCGTAGATAAAATCAAGGTTGACTGGAAGAAACCTTTCAGACTTGTTAGTAGAGGGGCTTTTTTTGAACCCAAATATAGGTTACATCCTGAGATAGCCTCTCAACCAGATGATTCTGGAGCATTCTCCTGAATCCCAGCCAGGGTTTTATTGGTCAAGGATGTTAGGGCCTATATTCACTGTAAGATCTTGGAGATAGGAGATCTGGACCTTGATAACGCCCATGCGACACTTTGTGATGAAGGCGAAAAGCTCAAAAAAGAGCATAAATACTTGGAAGTGAAAGGACTCACAAATGCACTTCATTTTCCCAGGGTTTTCAAAATAGAGTGGATCAAAATTGTTCTAAGCAGAATCCACGACAACTCTCTATGGCTGAAAAAACCAAAGGCTATAAAAAAGGATGTTATACATGTTGTGACTGGTTATCCAACAACCAAAAAACCTCAAGCTCACAAACATCCACCTCTTGTAGAAGTGGAAAGGTTAACCGGTGCAAAATCAGACAAGAGGGCACTAAATGTAAATAATATTACCGACACAGAGCTGAAGTTTGGAGCATGCGTAGTTGGATATAAGATATTCCAAGCTAGTAGAATGAACATTATTTCTAGCATTGCAATGAGCATAGGTTATAAGATCATCAAACAGGGGAAGAAGATGGATCTGGCAGAGATCCTATTGCATCAATTTGAGGAGAACATGTGCACAATAAGGTCCTCAAGGACAAACACATGTAAGTTTTGTTCCCTCATAATGTGTATATTCTTCTACTTTGACGAGTAATTTCCTTCAATAGGAAAAGTAGCATGGGACACAAGTAGACCAATCACTATGCAAATAAGTGAATTCATTGAATCACTTGGTACAAATTTTGACAATGTAATGCATGAGTATTTTAAGACAATTAAGGAAATGCTACAAGCTAGGAGTAGAATTCCTAAAAGTCCGATAGAGGAATAGAAAGAAGATATTTGTTTTATGGTGGATACAAATTTCACCTACATTCAAGTTGTAGTTCCTAGGAAATCATGGCTTGAAAAGCTAGATTATGAAATCAAAACTGGATTAGCAACAAAATGCATTCAGGCATTATTAAATGAACTCATTGAGAACAAACAACTGAGATTTGGTACCTATGAGGAAGAAAAACTAAAGATTAAATCAAATCTTATTGTTAACAAGGTTGTAAAGTAGTCTAAAAGAATGGTAAAGAATCTAAAGAAGAAATTGAAAATATCCTCTGATGGAGTAGAAGAAGAAGAAGAGGGTAAGGAGGAACAATAAAGTAAGGAGGAAGACACTGAGGAACAACTTCCCATCGGTAATACATCAGAGAAAAATGAATCAGAAGAAGAGAAATCTGATTCACCACCTCCTCCTCCACCTAAAAGGGCTAGAACTGGAAGGCAAAAAACACAAGATGCTATTCCCTCTCCCATGGTAAAAGGGAAGGTGTACAAAAGGAAACCTGCACCTACAAAGGCTAAACAATCAGCTAGGGAACCTACAAAGAGGAGAAAATATGTTCAGATAGATGAAGAATTAGAAGATTCAGCAATGGATGAACCTGACACTGTCAGACTAGCAAAGGAAAAAGCAAAAGTTACATCACCATTTGATGAAATTGATAGCATATGTAAGTACATTTCTGAAGCTGCATCTGTTGGACATCCAAAAATTAGGAAATGGTTACAATGGAATATAGTAGAACAAAATAAGATTGAAGATGCACTTATTGCTAAAATGTGCAAACACTACTATGTCCCACTGTACTTCACAAGACAAGATGTTCCACAAGAACTTTTGAATAAGATATCCTCTAGATTCACTTTTGCACTCCATGAGGAGAAGACGATAAGAGAAAGAGTACTAGTCTCTCTTATGCCTCCTGATTCAACAAAAGAGGAAATCAATGAAGTAATGGAGAAATATACAAAGAAATTCTCACCAAAACTAAGAGCTTACAAATTTCTTCAAGGAAAGATAATAGAGATAGAAGAAGACACTCACAAAATATGGAGTGGAATACTAAAACCTGATGAGGAAAGAAATCCTCAAAAGGAACCTATCAACACAATAGGTAACTCAACAGTTGAGTTGGAGAGTGAAGAAATACAAATCACGGGCCACAAACAAATAGATATTGTAGATGAACATTGGTCAAAGGATGGCAAAAATGATCAAGTACTGGATAGCCCCATCCACATTAACTTGGAGGATGAAGAAGTTACCAAAGAGGAACTTTCAATAAAGGGTAACTTAGATGTTGATATGAATGATGATTCATGGTTAGACAATATTCTCAACACCATTACATGAAGAGACCCTATAGTAGAGATCCAGAAAGATGAAGACATCAATGCTACTAAGGGCAATACCGATGAACAAAACATAGCTATTGGCACTGCAACTATCAATACGCTAACAAATATGCATATATTAATAGATGCTATTGATATAAAGTCAAGCCAGGATAAATCATCTAAGAAAGATGATGATATACCCAAGGATATGGGTATCGATGAAAACCAAGGTGCATCCAATAGTACTAAGGATACAAACACTGAAAAAGAAGGATGCAACCGATGAGAAACAAAATGTATCAAAAGAACAAAGGAAAGAGGTAGATAAAACAATTGATGACAAATTAAGAAAGGTTGAAGAGAAAGATAAGAGTAAGGAAGTTAAGAGAAATGAGGAAATAAAACAAAAAGAAGATTCATCTGTTGATACACCCAATGTACGTGAGGAGACATCTTCACCAAATTGGCCGGTGAATATTGAATAGGTACAAAAGGATGCCTCATCCTCTTGACACTCACCAACTAAGTCAACTCAATCACATGCCTTACAAATGGTGGTACATCAATTTTCCACCCAGCCAAAGAAGAAGAAAAAGAAAATAGTAAAGAAGGATCTATTGGCTGTAACACTTGATGAGGTCATTGAAGTTCCAAATTGGGACATTACCACTTTGGACAGTGACAAACTTCAAGAGTTTGGAGTGCTCTGTCAGAGAAAAGCCATACAGAAGAAGATGATCCAAGAACACAGAGAAAACATGGCACTTGACAAGGCTAAAGAGATACTCCACCAACTGGTTCCTGAAGTGCAACTTGAAGAAAATACTTTAGTTAAGGAACAAATTGTTGTTCTCATTGACGCTATAACAGAGCAAGGTATAGAGGCTAATCAAAAAATGGAAGAGCAAGGGGAAAAGAAATATCAATTCAAGCTAATTGATAAAATCAGCCAAGAAGTGGCACTGCACAAGGTAAAGCTCTCAAAACTCAATGATGAATTGGAGCCAATGATTGCTGAAGCAATCACCTTAGTTTAGAAAATGTGCACACTAGAGAACTATGGAAAAGAAAATAGTGACAAACTTGCAAAAATTGATTCAAATGTCACAAAGAGTGCACAAAGCCTAACCTCACAAGCCAACAGCATAAAGGCACATCATGCTATGGTCATTGAGGAAAATAGGCTAAGGCAAGAAATATGGGATGCTGAGACATAATTCAAAGGTGAGATCACAGAACTTCAAGCACACATTCTACCAAATCTTACAATTCTGCAGCAACATATTTCTGAAGCAATAAATCTGATAGCAACCCCAGAGATATCTATAGTAGACAACATCTATGATAACCATGTAAGTATTTCACTAGAGCACATGGCTCTAGAAATGCTGAAGGAGAAATGGGAGAAAATGATGGAGGAAGTCAAGTCCTCACATTCCCACCTTTTTGAAAAGTTTTAAGTACCTTTGCCTTTAGAATCAAAAAAGGAGGAAAGGAAAGGAAATGTATATAGTTATGTACAATACATATATTGGATGAAAAAAAAAGAGGAAAAGAAAAATAAAGGATATGTATATATATACTTACACTTACTGACATATACATAGGGGGAATCATTCAAATAACTAAGGAAGAAGTATACACGTGTACATACTAATACTTTCAGTATGTTGCACATATCATGTTTTTGATACTAATGTCAAAGGGGGAGATTGATGACATTATTTTTCCATTAGTATGCTCACTAAAAAACATAGACAGAAAGCATTACCGGTGAACCACAAGTAGTACCGGTGAACTGCAAGCATACCTGATAGAACAAAGATTTTGAAACAAATGCTAAGTATAAAAGTGACAAGAATCACTGGTGACCACAAGCGTTACCGGCAACATAGTTTTCAGAACTAACCAGACAGAAATAGAAAAGGCATACCCGATGACAAGTTCAAGAAAGGAACATTGACGACCAAGAAAATCGACTATCAGAACCGACAGACAGATCAAGAACCCGCAAATTGTGGATCTGAGTTTTACACGGCAGATAAAGCAATGCAATTCTATTTATAGAGTTTTATTTTGTTTTAAATCATAATTTTATGGTCATGCAAGCTTTATGTAAATGCTATAAAGCATCCTAATGGATCTAAAGCATATCTAACTAAAGATCAAGGTCAAGTTGTATACCTTGGATCTAGAGTTAACTTGTGATGCATGAATCAAGAATTGAACCAAAAATAGTTTAAATAGATGTTCATACTCTATTGTGAGTACATGAATTCTTTATGAATGATAGCCACAAAGAGCATCTAAAGAGCAGAAAGAAGAATTCATGCAAAGATCAGAAATAGAGTATATCAGATTTGAAGAACACACAGAGGCTATCGACGAGCAGATAAAGGTATTATTCAATCATGGAAGAATGATTACTAATATGTATGAAGCTTTATAGGATCTGTTATCAGCAATTGAAGATTGCATTTATCATCAGATCACAGACTTATGTAGTTGCATTCTAACAAGTGTATCACATCTAAAATCCTTTTGTAGAAGGTGGACTTAACCGTTCTTTCCAAACCTCTTAACAGAGTGCACACTTAACAGTGTTGTTAAAGCTTCAAATGAAGTAGATCTTAATAGGTCTCCACTGTAATACTCATAACAGGATAGGTCATCAGAAGTGACTAATTGTAAGACTTAACCGGCCCCTTCTTATATGCAGATAGTGAAGTTTTGTGGGTAACAATCCCAACCGCAGTTTTTACTTCCTTAACAGGAGTTTTCTGTGATATCATATCTTGAGTCATGTGTTATCTATTTTCATGAATGTTTCTATTATTGTTACATATCAAAAGAATGTCTGATATGATTACATATGCATAAAGAAAGATGAACAGTTAGATAAGATAAATTACAAACTGATGACTAAGGGTTAATGGGCTAACCAAGAAAAGTTTTAGAGGTACTGATTCACCCCTCCCCTCTTAGTACATCATCTCAATATAATTCCAACAATTGGTATCAGAGCTAAGTCTCTCTCTTGAAAAGCTTAAAGACTTGAGAGAAAAGATCGGAGCAACGGACAAGTTCAAACTAGACATGACTATTGAGAATGAGCAGTTACAAATGCAAATAAACTATGAGTAGTAAAAGGAGGCGAAGATAAAGCTGATAAAACTTCTTGATGAAAGGAAGATTATGGAAACCAGACTGAATGAGAAAGACTACAAATAAATGGAAATACAAGAGTACTTTGAAACAACAGAATCATCATTGAGCAAAGCTTCAAATGCATCAGTTGAAGAAATTACAAGTATGCAGGAGATCAATCTACATCTGACAAATCAAATAAAGATGCTGCAAATTGGTAAAGAAACTCAAATGGTAAAAATGATGGATGTTATGAACGATGCAAGAAAAGTTGAAAATGAAAGAACACTAGCCATTGATGATAGGAGGAAGATTACAGAGAAACTACAAGAGAAAGAACCAGAAACTCTAAGACTCACTGAGCATCACCACGAGGTTACCAACCAGATTATTCTTATGAGTCAAGAAGCAAACAGATTAAATACATAACTCATTGAAAGAATAGAGATCATAGGTGAGCTGAGAGAAGAGAATGAGAAATTGAAGCATGAAATCAAAGTCTAGAATCAACACAATGAATTAATCAAAAAGGCTGAGGATAGCAACCGAAGGATGGATGATTTTCTTGATGGACAAAGAAGAGTCAACAACTACACAAGATTAGGGTACAACAAGAATGGTGAATCCTCAAATCAACCAGATCTGAGGAATGCTTTCACAACCCCAAGATCCAAGAAGTTGTCATGCAATCACTGTGGAAAACTAGGCCACACCTCAAACATCTGTAGAAGCAAAGTGAAAGGTATTTCTCAAGCACAATCTACTTTTACTGGTAATTGTTATAAATGTCAAAAGACATAACACAAGGCACATGAGTACAAATCCAAAGTGATGAATCCAAAGAGAAAAACCTATATGTACAAGTATTGTCCTACATGCAAGATGAATGGGCATACACATATCGAATGCTAGAAAAAGAGTAACAAGGCATGGACTCCAAAGGGGAATGATAAAAGCTACAAACTAGCAAAAGAAGGTAACTCATATGTTTGGGACTATAAAACATGGGTAAATTGCATAGCATGTGGAAGGTTTGGTCATATTGCTGCCAACTATATGAGAAAGTGGACCAGAAGGTCAAGAGGATGGACCAATCTAGGTATGGCATGTTTACATTGTCATAAGGTTGGACATGTAATAAAAGATTGCAAAGACTGACTGACAGACACAAATACACATCCCAATGGAAATACCATTGATGGCATCAAAAGAATGAGAAACAAGATGTGGGTAAATGCCACAAACACTGAAGGTGCTGGTATACGCAATGCAAATGATGACACCCCATCCATTGGATCCAGTGACATCACTACATCTAACTAGATTGCACAAGTATGGAACTGCATTATCACAAGTTTTACTATGCATCGGTTCTATTACACATAGTTCATATTGTAATATAGGCATGAATAAAGATGCAATATATTGTTACTTGTAAATCTATTGAAAAGAAACCATCAGTTATTGGGCACAATCTCCATCGGTGAACAAACACAAAAAATATATACAATACTTACTAGAATGTATTGATCATTACACAAGCTAAGTGTAACCCGACGGATATCGGTAAACACTGAATCATGAAAGTTGTCATCGCAACATCACTGACAAGCATCGGTGAAGTCTTCAAAATCGCTAGCAACCCCGACGCTTTGCATAGACACTGACGGTGTTATGAATGTTTTTACTGAGAAAATAAATCTTCATAAACCGATGAGTCGATAAGCATTAATGATAACTTAGGGCACCAAAAGGAATAAAAGCCTGACGGGCAAGCTCATTTTCGCACCCACAATTTTTGAGCAGAGCAGAGTAGAGCGATTTTAGTGCAGTTTGAGAATCGACCCAGCAGAAGGAATTCACTGAGCATTCAGATTCAAAGGAGATCATTGACATTTAGTAAGTTAATCCACTCACCGATAGCACTGTTTTGATTTATGAAAAGCCCTAAATATAAAATATGATGGCATCAATATCTAGGATAGAGAAAATCAACATTGACAAGAAGAAACCTTTCAGACTTGTAAGTAGAGGGGCATGTGCTGAACCCAAATATAAGTTACATCCTGAGATAGCCTTTCAACCAGACAATTCCAGAGCATTCTCCTGAATCCCAGCTAGGGTTTTATTGGTCAAGGATGTTAGGTCCTATATTCATTGTAAGCTCTCAGAGATAGGAGATCTGGACCTTGATAACACCCATGTAGCACTTTGTGATGAAGGTGGAAAGCCCAAAGAAGAGCATAAACACTTGGAAGTGGAAGGACTCACAAATGCACTTTATTTTCCTAGGGTTTTCAAAATAGAGTGGATCAAAGTATTTCTAAGCAAAATCCATGACAAGTCTCTATGGCTGAACAAACCAAAGACATTAACAAAGGATGTTATACACGTCGTGACTGGTTCTCCAACAACCGACAAACCTCAGGCTCACAAATATCCACCTCTTACAGAAGTGGAAAGGTTAACCAGTGCAAAATTAGACAAGAGGGCACTGAAAGTAAATACTATTACCGACGTAGAGCTAAAGTTTGGAGCATGCGTAGTTGGATATAAGATATTTAAGGCTAGCAGAATGAATAGCATTTCTAGCACTGCAATGAGCACAGGTTATAAGATCATCAAACAGGGGAAGAAGATGGATCTAGCAGAGATCCTATTGCATCAATTTGAGGAGAACATGTGCACAAAAAGGTCCTCAAGGACAAACACATGTAAGTTTGGTTCTCTCATAATGTGTATATTCTTCTACTTCAAAGAGTACTTTACTTCAATAGGAAAAGTAGCATGGGACACAAGTAGACCAATCACCATGCAAATAAGTGAATTCATTGAATCACTTGGTACAGACTTTAACAATGTAATGCATGAGTATTTTAAGACAATTATGGAAATGCTACAAGCTAGGAGGTTAATTCCTGAAAGTCTGATAGAGGAATATAAAGAAGATATTTGTTTTATGGTGGATACAGATTTCACCTACATTCAAGCTGTAGTTCCTAGGAAATCATGGCTTGAAAAGCTAGATTATGAAATCAAAACTGGATTAGCAACAGAATGTATTCAGGCATTATTAAATGAACCCGTCGAAAACAAACAACTGAGATTTGGTACCTATGAGGAAGCAAAACTAAAGATTAAATCAACTCTTGTTGTTAACAAGGCTGTAAAGCAGTCTAAAAGAATGGTAAAGAAGCTGAAGAAGAAATTGAAAATATCCTCTAATGGAACAGAAGAAGAAGAGGGCAAGGAGGAACAACAAATTAAGGAGGAAGACACCGAGGAACAAATTCCCATTGGTAATACAGTAGAGACAAATGAATTAGAAGAAGAGAAATCTGATTCACCACCTCCTCCTCCACCTAAAAAGGATAGGACTAGAAGCCAAACAACACAAGATTCTATTCCCTCTCCCATGGTAAAAGGGAAGGTGTACAAATGGAAACCTGCACCTCCAAAGGCCAAACAACTAGCTAGCGCACCTACAAAGAGGAGAAAATATGTTTAGACAGATGGAGAATTAGAAGATTCAGCAATGGATGAACTTGACACTGTCAGACTAGCAAAGGAAAAAGCAAAAGTTACATCACCATCTGATGACATTGATAGCATATGTAAGTACATTTCTGAAGCTGCATGTGTTGGACATCCAAAAATTAGGAAATGGTTACGATGGAATATAGTAGAACAAAATATGAATGAAGATGCACTTATTTCTAAAATGTGCAAACACTACTATGTCCCACTGCACTTCACAAGACAAGAGGTTCCACAAGAAATTTTGGATAAGATATCCTCTAGGTTCACTTTTGCACTCCATGAGGAGAAGAGGATAAGAGAAATAGTACTAGTCTCTCTTATGCCTCCTGATTCAACAAAAGAGGAAATCAATGAAGTAATGGAGAAATATACAAAGAAATTCTCACCAAAACTGAGAGCTTACAAATTTCTTCAAGGAAAGCTAATAGAGCTAGAAGAAGACACTCACAAAATATGGAGTGGAATACTAAAACCTAATGAGGAAAGCAGTCCTAAAAAGGAACCTATCAACACAATAGGTAACTCAATAGTTGAGTTGGAGAGTGAAGAAATACAGATCACAGGCCACAAACAAACATATATTATAGATGAAGATTGGTCAAAGGATGGCAAAGATGATCAAGTACTGGATAGAGAAAGGTATAGAGGCAGATCAAGCAATGGAAGAGAAAGAAGAAAAGAAATATCAATTTAAGCTAATTGATAAAATCATCCAAGAAATGGCACTGAACACGGTAAAGCTCTCAGAACTTAGTGATGAATTGGAGCCAATGATTGCTGAAGAAATCACCTTAGTTTAGAAAATTTGCACACTAGAGAACTATGGAAAAGAAAACAATGACAAACTTGTAGAAATTGACTCAAATGTCACAAAGAGTGCACAAAGCCTAACCTCACAAGTCGACAGCATAAAGGCACATCATGACATAGTCATTGAGGCAAATAGGGTAAGGCAATAAATATGGGATGTTGAGACACAATTTAGAGGTGAGATCACAGAACTTCAAGCACATATTCTACCAAATCTTACAATTATGCAACAAGATATTTCTGAAGCAATAAATCTGATAGCAACCCCAGAGATGTCTATAGTAGACAACATCTATGATATCCATGTAAGGATTTCACTAGAGCACATGGCTCTAGAAATGCTAAAGGAGAAATGAGAGAAAATGATGGAGCAAGTGAAGTCCTCACATTCCCACCTTTTTGAAAAGTTGTAAGTACCTTTTCCTTTACAATCAAAAAAGAGGAAAGGAAAGGAAATATATATAGTTATGTACAATACATATATCAGATGAGAAAAAAAAGAGGAAAAGAAAAATAAAGGATATGTATATATACTTACACTTATGGGCATATACATAGGGGGAGTCATTCAAATGACTAAGGAAGAAGTATACACATGTGTACATACTAATACTCTCAGTATGTTGCACATATCATGTTTTTGATACTAATGTCAAATGGGGAGATTGATGACATTATTTTTCCATTAGTATGCTCACTGAAAAGCATAGACAGAAAGCATTACCAGCAAACCATAGGCAGTACCGGTGAAATGCAAGCATACCCGACAGAACAAAGATTTTGAGAAAAAAATGAAGTATAAAAGTGACAAGCATCACTGGCGACCAAAAGCATCACCGGTGACCACAAGCATTACCGATGACACATTTTTCAGACCTAGCCTGATAGAAATAGAAAAGATATACCTGATGACAAGCTTAAGGAAGGAACACCGACGACCAAGAAAACTGACCATCAAAACTGATAGACAGATCAAGAACCCACAAAATGTGGATCTAAGTTTTACACGATGGATAAAGCAATATAATTCTATTTATAGAGTTTTATTTTGTTTTAAATCATAATTTGATGGTCATGCAAGCTTTATGTAAATGCTTTAAAGCATCCTAATGGATCTAAAGCATATCTAACTAAAGATCAATGCCAAGTTGTATACCTTGGATCTAGAGTTAACTTGCGATGCATGAATGAAGAATTGAACCTAAAGTAGTATAAATAGATGTTCATACTCTATTGTGAGTACATGAATTCTTTATGAATGATAGCCATGAAGAGCATCTAAAGAGAAGAAGGTAGAATTCATGCAAAGATCAAAAATAGAGTACATTATTTTTCAAGAACACACAGAGGCTACCGACGAGCAGATAAAGGTATTATTCAATCATGGAAGGATGATTACTAATATGTATGAAGCTTTATAGGATCTATTTTCAGCAATTGAAGATTTCATTTATCATCAGATCAATGACTTATGTAGTTTCATTCTAACAAGTGCATCACATCTAAAATCCTTTTGTAGAAGGTGGACTTAACCGTTCTTTCCAAACCTCTTAACAGAGTGCACACTTAATAGTGTTGCCAAAGCTTCGAATGAAGTAGATCTTAGCAGGTCTCCACTGTAATAATCCTAACAGGGTAGGTCATTAGAAGTGACCAATTGTAAGCCTTAACCGGCCCCTTCTTATCTGCAGATAGTGAAGTTTTGTGGGTAACAATTCCCACCACAATTTTTAATTCCTTAACAGAAGTTTTCTGCGATATCATATCTTGTGTCATGTGTTATCTATTTTCATGAATTTTTCTATTATTGTTACATATCAAAAGAATGTATGATATGATTACATATGCATAAAGAAAGATGAACAGTTAGATAAGATGAATTACAAACTGATGACTAAGGGTTAATGGGCTAACCAAGAAAAGTTTTAGAGGTACTTATTCACCCCTCCCCTCTCAGTACATCATCTGAATTAATTCCAACAAGTGTATGTATTTTTCGATGGGGAGGAGAAGGTAGACGGTGATGATAGAGGTCGTGCCAAACAAATTTCAAGTTAACGCTTCTTCTTGCGTGGAGTTAATGCTTCTTCTTGCGTGGAGTCACATCAATCAGTATGCTGCAGGGATCCAACGATAGCTACATTAATTAAGGAGTCAGAGTTATTAAAAACTATTATTTCTTTTTAAGAAACCATGGTCTGAAAATTGTTTTCAGGTAGCTTGCATTCTGATGTGAGACAACTTCCAGTTGCAAGCAATCGCACAATGAAAGCCTATTAGCTAACGAGACAAATGAGTATCCATTCATTCAAAGTCAATTTATACAAAGTTTCCCCACCTATGTACTGTTGTCTTGACTATGTTTTGTTTACCAATGATATCCCACTATAAATGAGACAAATGAGTATCCATTCATTCAAAGTCCATTTATACAAAGTTGCCCCACCTATGTACGATTGTCTTGCCTATGTTTTGTTTACCAACAAATGAGATCCAATTCTACTCATATACGTGTTCCTGTGAAAATGATCTTTTAAAATAAAGAAAATTTCGGTGGCATGTGAATAGAAAGGAAATGGGTAGGGCCAGTGCTCTTTGGATTCTATTCAAAACCCATCCTCTCCTTTTATTAGTTCACACTTCTTATCAATCATCACATCCACTCTTAATTTTATTGATTAATTTGATTTTTTCGCATGTTATTATAATTAATCATTATTTTTTAATTAATATAAAATACATTCAATGTAACATTGAAAATGAATACTGTACGCCTCTCTCTCCGGTTTCCCATAGCTTTCCAAGGGCGGGGGTTAGTAGTAAAGGTTCACAAGTGAATGCAAATCAAGTATACAATAACTACTAAACGAATAACTGAAACATGAGCAATAAAATGTACAAACAAGAGAAAGGAAGACAAGTAAATGAAAACCCCTCGATGCTTGAAGCTTCTATTGTTTCTCTCTACTCTTTCCGAAACGTTGTTCTTGATGCTCAGTATTGGTGAGGCAGCGTCTATGACTTGAGAAGTGTCGAGAATTTGATAATTGAAAAGTGTGTGTGTGATCGCAAGATGGCTTGAATGCTAGAACCAAACTGACATAGTAATGGCGCACGAGAGTTTGAAATCTTGGATCCTTCAAATGGTTATGAAGGGTTTATTATATAGGAATTGGTGATGAAATGAATGGTTGAGATCAATCCCAGAGATGGGAAGATGAACGGTTGAGATCAAAAGGAACAGGAGAGATCCTCAGTA
>MU226877.1:919712-930405 GCA_018584345.1 Thuja plicata | reverse complement strand
CTAATTATGAGTTACCTTTTTGAACTGAAGAGGTGGGTGAAGTTACCCATGTGAACTGGAGAGATGGGTGGAGTAACCCATGTGATGTAATTGGAGTTATCTCTTTGAAGATAAATGAGTATTTAATTCGTTTATTTAATAATTGTTTTCAACATGTGAGATAATTGAATTCTTTTTAATTAAGAATTGCTTTAATTGATGAAATTAAAATAATTTAATTGAAATTAATTTAATTAGAATAATTTAATTAGTAAGTTTAAATATTTGATTTTAAACTATAGGAAATTGAGTTTAATTAATTAAATAATGAAAATTAATCAATTAAATAAAATTAATTATTTAATTAATTTTGGGAATTGGATTAGATGATTTGAGAAATGTATTTAGAAGAAGATAGATGATTAATTAATGATTAAAAAAAACAATTAATTAATAGATGGAAAATTAGTGTTTTTAATATAAAGTCGCAAGCCTGTCCATTTTAGGGTGTCTACATTTGCCCCTCTTTGATGTGATGTGACTTGTCGCAGTGTGTCAAAGAATCTTTGATTTTTCGCTAGCTTGCCCCAGCATTGTATGAGTGTATTGATGCCCCCTCAACAAATTTGAGCGAAAAGTCACGAGACGAGCGTTAATTTGTTGAAAATGCAAATTGTAGAATTGGGTAGTTGACGGTTTTGAAAAATAGTTAAAAATGCCCCTGTAATTGACTTTTGAAGTTTCCGGGGACCGGGAAGAAATTTTGAAGCTCCTAGGTGAAATTAGGTTTTTTCAGAATCCCTATAAGTAGCTTGGAGAGCCCTTCATTTGTCACTTTGTGATTTGAGCTCTTTTATCTTGGTAATTTTTCTGATTATTTTCTGCTTCCTTTCTGTCCTTCTTGCGAGCAATGGCTGGTCTTCCGGGTGTCGTACATATTTCTGATTGAGTCCGCTCGTACCGTCGACCTGTTGGCTCTAGATGTCCGGTGACTTTCCTCAGTTTGCATATCATTTATTGCGTTATTTTTTGCTTTTAAAATTGGTACTTTTGTTTGAAAATTTAACCCTTGCCGCAGTCGCTCGCGATTTTGCCGCAATTGCGGTTAAAATGCCACAATTATAGGTTGTGTGCCGCATTTGATAAAAGTGCCACACTTGAGTATTTAAAATACTGCATTTATTTTTTGAGTGTCGCACTTGCATTTTAGATGCCGCACTCACATAAAAGTACCACAGTTGTCTAGGTTTAATACCGCAATTGACTTTATAACACTGTCTGCCTGTTGTCGTAATCAGTTATCTGCCTGTTTTTGCTTCTGTAATGTTCCTTAACATTGGAAACTAATAATTTGAGCTGTGTTTGTTACTCTATATAGTTTGTTGGTCGTATTCTACGATGTCAGGAGTCCAGGCCTGCTGGACTTGTTTACAGATTTCAGTTGACAAAGGACGAGAGGTTAGTTCTTCGTGACCTTGGTTTATACTAGACTTGCTACATGCTTGAGATCATGACCAACAGGGGTCTGATCTCCGCTCTAGTAGAGCGATGGAATTTGGAGACCTGTACTTTCTAGTTTCCCACTAGGGAGTGCACTGTTATGTTGGAGGATGTGTATCATATCCTTCAACTTCCTATCCAGGGCGAGTTGGTGGAGTACTCCACTCGCACAGGTATTCCTGCTTTATCTGAGCTTACTGGGTTGCCCAGAGATCAGCTCGGGCTGGCCGGTGATTATGACATTCCCTGGTCGAGATTTGGATTGGGGTTAGATAGACTTTCCACTCTTTTGGGTAGTTTGATCTGTGGTCTTCTTTGTCCTGATCGGCGGCACTGTAGGGTTTGGTAGTGTATTGCAGAGTATGGTCTGAGACTATACTATCTTTGCGTAGGGCCCATGCATGTTGGCTCACATGCACTTTCATATGATGTACGTGGATTACCTTGATGGTAAGTCACTTGCATGTGGTGCCACACTTCTTCAGATTTGGGTGTGGGAGCATATTGTAGTATGTCATCCTGTGGGTGTTAGTGCTCTCCCGACCGATAGGCCGTATGTTTATATGTACGAAGGCGCCATTGTTCAGACCCACGGTGTCAGCAACTGGACATGATTCCTTACTTCATCTGGACATGATTCCTTACTTCATCTGGCGGCCCTATAGAGATTGTCCAGTTTGGGATGGGGAGGATATTCATCTTCCATTTTGTCATCAGCGACGGTATCTGATTGTCCGTGTGAGTGATCATGTGCACATGATCGATTTTCATAACACTGACAGGGTGTTGCAGTAGTTCGGAGAGCAGCAGGATGTTTCAGATTCTTATGCTTATTTTGCCTGAAGATCCCAAGATTCACGTGTATGGGGTGCTGTAGTATCACTAGATGCTGCATGTACTGATTTTTTAGGATTGCTGCCCGTTGCATGGACCTGGCGTTCTACCACTGTCGATCCAGGTTTGTGTTTGATTTTATTGATATGTACTTCCTTTTTTCTCTATAGATTATGTGCTCTTTGTAGTGGTTGTATATTTTGTATATATCTTCTCTGGTACTGATAGTCAAATTATCTTTTGTAGGTACCACGCCACAGTATGATGCTTACTGGTTGCAGTATTGTCTAATAGCTTTGACCGATGTGTCGTGTCCTATTCTCAGGATGACTATGCGTAGAGCTTGGCAGGTACGACGTGGTAGGGGAGGCCATGCCGAAGGGAGAGGAGGTGGACAGGGAGGGAGGGATGGAGGTGGGGATGGTGGACAGGGGGGGCGGGAGAGATGGTGGGAGAGATGGAGGGTGAGGGAGAGGGGACGACGAAGGGGATGATCCCAGTCTTGGGGGTGCTGGTGGTGCTGTGAGAGCTGGTGGTGGGAGGAGTGGAGGTCAGACCAGAGTTGGTCTAGGGACCATTTTGGAGGAGGAGGCTGCCGAGAAGGAGGCACCTCAGTTTGTATGTAGGGTTCACCGGCGGACTGCCTCTATTATTTCTCCTAGGGTTAAGGAGAGAGTTGAGATAGAGGAGGTGGATGTGGAGCTCGCTGATATTGATGTGGAGGCTCTGGACGAGAAGAGTGCAGAGACAGGGTCCTCAGATGGGAGTAGCCGGAGTGGTAGCAGCAGTGGGAAGAGTGAGGAGAGTGAGGAGGAGCTAGCCACGCGGAGAGGGGGTGAGGGTTTGGGAGGCCAGGATGAGGAGGGAGACATGGATGTGGCCATGGGTGGGATGGATGATGATCCTTCAGAGGTGGAGCGACTCTCTGAGAAGGTCCTGGATTTGTAGAGATGACTTGCCTTGGCCGATGCGCGTGCTACTATTTTGGAGGTCCATGTGACAGCTGTAGAGGCTAGGGAGTGACAGGCTTAGACTGAGGTCTAATCATTTATTGACAGTGTATAGGATGCGTCCCATAGGGAAATTTTGGACAGATATTATAGATCTAGGCGTGAGGCCCAGCGGGAGATAGACTATTGGAGATGACATTATGAGGGCGCCGTTCCTGCTGTAGAGAGAGTACCTAGCTATACAACATCCCAGAGATCTAGCAGGATTCAGTGGTCCCAGAGTAGTGGTGTCAGAGCACCGGGATCCTCTCACAAGATTGATTCTGATATGCCTCCCCCTCGTGCCCCTCCTGGCGAGGGTGGGGGTAGCTCATGCTGATACTGTTCTTTATACCATTTTTTGTAGTGATTCATTGTATACTCTGAGTTGTACCATTTTTGTATCTTGATACACTGATAGCTATATATATATGATTCTCTTGTTGGTTACCTTCTGTGTCCAGACTTGCGACTTTTCATTTGTAGTCAGATGTTTTGATCTATATGAGATGCAGCAGTGTTTTGATATGATGTGCAAATGCTTTTACTTTTTATATGTATGTTCTATATGATTTAGATGATGAGATGTATATGCAATGTATTTCTAATATGCAGACTCATTTATGGATGATTTACTTTCCTATGATATGATATGTCATGCAGGATGGTGTAAATGGAATACATGTTGATATGAGATTCTTTATGGATGTATTGTGATGTTTTATGATTTTATTATGTATGCAAAATTTATCATGTATTTTTTATTTTTTGATGCACTTTATGGAATGAATGAAATCTATTATGCACAAAATATCTGATTAATGCATGTGTTAGTTAGAAAGAAGTTAGTATGGATAGATGTGTTTTGAGATCGATCTGATAGAATGTAATGATAGAAATGTTTCTCTTTTTTTTTTCGCATTTTGTGAATTGATATGATCTGATAGATAGAAAGTGTGTCTCAAGTTACTACCCCTATTCCAATAATTGTCATCATTGCATCTTTTTGTATTTTCTGATATTTTGGAAGAGCGTCGAATGATCCCAGTCACATACTACCTGGATACCCCCACGACCTCTTGATAGTGGAAGGAGTAGAGAGATTGAAAATAGAAAGAGACTCATAGTGCACCCAAATATTGACCATCTGGATTCAGCTATGTTCCCTATTTTGAAAGGAAGAGAGACAAAAGCACCCATATTTTGACCATCTATATACCGCTTGTCCTCTAAATTGATCTAAAACAAAGAAATCAAGATAGCACTTGTATGTCTCCAGAGTCTATCTGGATAACACATTGAGCTCTTAATTTCTGAAAAGGGAAAGACAAGCAAACAAGATAGAACTCCTACGCCCCTAGAGTCTATCCGGATAGCATCGTGAGCTCTTGTTTGCAAACATAAAGGGAAAGACCATATAAACCAAGATATAACTCCAAAACAACTCAGAGTCCATCTGGATATTGCTGCGAGCTCTTGATTTTTTTAAAGAAAAAAACTAAGCTAAAAGAGAAGGAAAGTTCAATTCTTTCCCAGGTTTAATCTCAGATCGTGGAACTGCACGGCTGCCAGATAATTGACAGTGCCTACCATATTTATCCTTAATCATCATGGCCCTGAAATCAAAGTGAACATTTAACAGACAACAAACAAAGAAAATAAGTCATGATCTATCATAGCTACTCTCCTCACATGGTTGATCCTGGAGTAGCATAAGAACGTAACCCCAAAATATATACTGACATCTGACTGACTTGACTGACCTAGTCAACATTTTTGCTTGGTTCTTCGATGCAGTGGATCTCTTGATTGGTCAACTCTTAGGATAGGCTTGTTTGGCTTGTTTTGATTGATCGTGTTGGCAGCTGATTAAGCTGTGTCAGATGGGCCAAATTCTTGTCGCAAAGCTCATGATTGTGACAGTAATGATTGGATAGATTTGAATTGTTCTGATCGTATTTGGCAGCTGATCAAGCTGTGTCAGATGTGCCCCATGCTTGGTCACAAAGCTCATGATTGTGACAATTTGATTGATATATTTTGATTTGATCAATTTGGCAGCTGATCAAGCTGTGTCAGATGGGCCCAATGTCGATTTGCAGAGCCAATGATTGTGACAATTGATTGACTGGGCATTCTTGCCCCTTCTGTTTTGATAACCGAGATGGTTTTATTGCTTGGGATTTTGCAATTTTTTGAATGTTTTTGATGAATATTTCATTTTCTCTTGAATTTTTTGATCTTTTTAGGATTTTTGATGAGTTTTTAAATTTTTAGGATTTTTTAGAACTTTTGGAATCGCCCCCCTAGTCTGGTGGACCAATAAGTAACCCTGGGTAAGTGCTTTGTGCTTAGAGGGGTTTTCCCTTCGAGATATGCCTTGGGATAGTCAGTCTTGCATTTTGTAGTGGGCTCAAGCCTTTTGAACTTATTGATGGTGAAGCCGGTTTGAACACTTGGCGCATGTTTTCCAGGTTTTCACCAAGGTACCTACTCAATAGCGCCTGTTTACCAGGTTTTCACTGAGAGAGGATGCTGTTTTCTCTTTACTTTTTTGCTTCTTTTTTTTTCTTGTTGTCGCCAAGGCGCCTGATTGCCAGGTTTTCACCAAGGTAACTTTTGTATTTTTTTATTTTTTTTGGTATTTTTCAGAATATGTAGATAAATTTTTCAACCATAGAGACCTTTAAGGGTAGAACCTCTTCAGGTGCATGCTGTTGATGTAACTGGGGAGCTAATCTCCTTCTGGTGTTGCTAGTATGAACGCCCCACTATGAGTAGAGCTGATAATAACATATGGCCCTAACCAGTTAGGCTCGAATTTCCCAGGTCTGACTCGTTCTGCTTGATTCTTTTGATTCTCCATGAGGACAAGGTCTCCTACCTCAAATGTTCATGGCT
Source organism: Thuja plicata (assembly GCA_018584345.1). Classification (NCBI taxonomy): domain Eukaryota; kingdom Viridiplantae; phylum Streptophyta; class Pinopsida; order Cupressales; family Cupressaceae; genus Thuja; species Thuja plicata. The sequence continues at coordinate 924,202 of MU226877.1, read as the reverse complement.
TTACCTTTTAGTGATAGTTCCTTCTAAGGTGATTCTGATAGCCTTGTAAGTGGTCGAAAGCATGTTGCCTTCTTTCATCTAGCAACTCTAGTTCACTGAGCCTTGCTACTCTATAGCCTTCATCAGAAACCAGGTTCTTCAATGATATTCTTAGGGATGGGATTTCCACTTCGAGGGGTAACACCAGCTCTATTCCATAGACTAGGGAGAAAGGGGTTTCCCCTGTTGGTGTTCTCACACTAGTTCTGTATGCCCATAATGCAGGACTAAGCTGTAGATGCTAGTCTCTCCCTGATTTGTTCACTGTTTTCTTCAGGATCTTCAAGATTGTTTTATTCGTAGCTTCAGCTTGTCCATTTCCTTGAGGGTAGTAAAATGAGGAGAAACCTTGTTTGATACGGAACTGTTCACATAGGTCTTCAACATCCTTGTTTTGGAAAGGGGTACCATGATCCATTAGGATTGTTTGGGGGATCCCGTATCGACAGATGATGTGATTAAGCATGAACACTGCTATCTATTTTCCTGTGATGTAGTTGAGGGGAATTGCTTCCACCCACTTTGTGAAGTACTTTGTTGTTGCAATGATGTACTTGTGTCTGTTTGCTGAAGAAGGTGTTATCTTGCACACTAGATCAAATCCCCACATTGAAAATGGTAACGGTGATGTGATGGGATTCAATTCCTGGGCTGGTGCATGGATGAGGTCTCCATGAATTTGACACTTTTTACACCTTTGAACATGCTTATGTGCGTTTGTCTCTATTGTTGGCCAATAGTATCCCATGTGGATTAGTTTCTTAGCTAAGCTATTGCCACCTCCGTGGGTTCCACATATTCCTTCATGTACCTCGTACAAAGCTTTCTGGGATTCCATGGAAGTGAGACAACGTAATAATGTTCCATCAAGACTTTGTCTGTATAGAGTAGTGGAGAGGATTGTATACCTAGAGGCTTGTCGTATGAGGGCTTTTCTTTKSTTTCTAGACARGTTTGGGGGTAAGACATTGTTTTGGAGATARCTATAGACTTCTTGGTACCAYGGGGATTCAGGACCAACAAGGACACACGCTGATTCTGTGATAGATGCTTGATGTGATGGCACCAAGAGTTGCTCCACTAGAAACTAGAATTTGGTATCGTTGCCTGGCATATCAATCAGTGATGCTATGGTAGCCATTACATCTGTTGCCTTGTTTTGTGCTCTTGGGACTTTCTCAAAGAGAATATAATGAAACTTGGTGCGTAGTTGTTCCATCTGTGCTCTGTAAAGTATGAGCTTCTCATCCTTGGTCATGTAATCATTGTTAACTTGGCTAAAGACCAACTGTGAATCACCAAAGACTTTCAAGTTCTTGATCCTCCATTGAATGGCTATCTTTAGATCGATGACCAATGCTTCATATTCTGCTATGTTGTTGGTGCATTGGAAGTTGAGTCTAAAAGACTTTGGTATTGTATCATGATATGGGGTGATAAGCACTATCCCTGCCCCCGCTCCATGGTTTGTACATGACCCATCAAAATAAAGTTGCCATATCTCGATCACTGGCTGTAGTGTCATGATAGATTCGTCAGGAAAATCACAGATAATTGGCTAGTGGTCTTGAATCGGTGCTTCTACTAGTTGATCTGCGATCACTTGTCCTTTGATAGCCTTTCTATCCACATACTCAATATTGAACTCGCTTAAGATCATTACCCATTTTGCCAGTCTTCTAGTGAGCGCTGCTTTGCTTAGTAGGTATTTGAGAGGATCAATATGTGCAACCAATTTCGTTTGATGACTCAACATGTAGTGTCTTATCTTTTGAGAATCGAACACAACTGCTAGGCATGACTTCTCTACTGGTGTTTAGTTTACTCATATCCAACTAATGTTCGGCTTAGATAGTAGACAACCCTCTCCTTTCTTGCATCATCATGTTGCACCAAAAGGACCCCTAATGCTGATTCTCTTGCTGAAATGTATAGTAACAATGGTCTACCTTGCAGTGGTGGTACCAATATAGGAGTTTTAAGAAGGTAGTATTTGAATATCTAAAATTCTTGTTCACATTGTTCTATCCATATGAACTTGATATCTTTATGTAATAGATGTTGGAATGGGTGGCACTTGTCTGCCAGTTGAGCTATGAAGCGTCTTATTGATTGGATTCTTCCTTGTAACCCCCGTAGTTGTCTCAGGTTTGATGGTGGAGGCATGTCCAATATTGCCTTGACCTTTGCTGGATCCACTTCAATTCCTCTGTGTGATACTATGAACCCTAGTAATTTTCTCGCTATGACACCGAATGCACACTTTTTTGGATTTAGTCAGACTTTGAATTCCTCCATTCTATCAAAGATAGGTCCCAAAAATTTTAGATGATCCTTTCGAAGTATGGATTTTGCTAGTATGTCATCGACATAAAATTCCATTTTCTTATGAATGAGATCATGGAATATAGTGGTCATGGCCCTTTGATATGTCTCTCTGGCATTCTTTAAACCAAACGGCATGACATTCCAACAATAAGTTCCCCAAGGACATGTGAAATCTGTTTTGTGTTGGTCCTCTGGTGCTATCCTTATCTGGTTGTATCCTGAAAAGCCATCCATCAATGATAGCATTTCGTTCCCTACAGTTAGGTCCACTATCATGTCGATGTTTGGTAAAGGAAATTCATCCTTGGGACATGCTATATTTAGATCCCAAAATTCTGTGCAAATCTGTATTTGTCCACTGCTCTTCGTAACTGGTACTAGATTTGATATCCAATCTGCATATGGTATAGGTCTGCTGAATTTAGCATCCAGGAGCTTCTTCAGTTCTGTTTTGACTAATAATGCAACGTGAGGGTGCATCTTTCTTAGCTTCTGTTCAACAGGTTTTGCAATTGGTAACAATGGGAGATGGTGTAGTACCAACTCTAGATCTAATCCTGGCATATCTGAGTAAGACCATGCAAAATTGATCATTCTCTCCTTGAAGAAACCAATGAACTATTCTCTTTCCTAAGGGGTGAGAGATTGTGCCAAATAGATTTTCTTTGGGTTCTTGTCATCCCCCAAGTTGATTTCTTCTGTCTCCTCAGCTAGTAGTGCTGATTTCTCCTCTGTTAAGGGGAGGAGTTCTCTCTTTCCATCTTCTAGCGCCTCTGTGAGGTTTTTGCTAGAAGATATGTCTTCTTTTAGCTTTTTAGCTTTTTGTTCTTTTTTCTTTTGTGGACTGGAAAGAGGAGCTTCCTCCCTGAAGTATGCTGCTCTGTCTAGGTTGATAGAGAATCCTGCTTTGTGATCTCCTGACGGAATGCCTTCTCTTAGTCCCATAAAATGAGCTATTGCTTCGTCATTTTCAAAGACATCAAGATCAGGTGGTCCTTGTTGATCCCACTCTATAAGTTCAGGGTGTATGAGACAGACACTTTCACTACTGTATGGCTTTGTTTGACTAAACAGGACAGCAGATATGGTACCTATGAAATTGGATTGTGATGAGGATGCACCACTTGAGGTCTGATGAATGATATGTTTATCTATACAAGGTTGTTCAGTAATGGTCAGTTGTTCAAACAGGTCTACTAGGTTTATGATAATATCAACTTGAGGGAACGGGTAAGGGATTGATGGTTCAGAGTCGTGGAGGGATTGCCACTCATACTCATTGGATTCAGTCTCAAAGGAATGTTCTTTTGATGTCTCACTTCCTTGGGTGTCGTTGATTGCTAAGTGTAGGTTTATTTGGGATTGTGTGGATCCCTCTTCGGTGGGCAACAACTGCACTAATATGTTGCTTATTAGGACATGCTCATTGTTGTGCCCCAGGTGCATCTATGTTATTTGCGCATGATTGACTTGAATGTCTTGAACCACAGGACTAGTGCTTTGTTGTCCATAGCCCAAACCTCTTGTGTTTCTTTGGGTCGGTGGGATAGGCAATTCATATATGCCCTATTCCCTTGCCCCTAGTCCGATTGTACCATCATACCCAAACCTTTGCATCATTGTGTAACCGTTACCGTAGTTTGCCAAAGGTGAGGGTGGCCACACTATCTCAGGAGTCTCTGTATAACCAAGCATTAATGTCTTGCTCAAAAGGATTCTCTTTCGCTATGTCCCCCCATCGGACAAAGGTTGTTGGTGGACATCTAAAAAGGACTGGTTGCTGAGTTTCTGTTGTAATGACAGGTGGTGGCATACCATGTTTTCTGGGGCTTAAAGGCATGTGCATGATTGTGAAGGCCTCTTCATATCTATATTCACCACATCCTTTGTTTGTGATGGATATCTTACTTGCTTTGTCTGTGATATCTTTAAGATCTATTTTTGAACTGGATGAGACATTGGTATCTTGATGAATGACTATCTTACCTCCTGCTCATTTGACATCCTTGGGATTTGATTCTGAAGAGGATGGGATACTTGCATCCTAGTTCGATGGTACTTGGTTATCAGTGCTGATTTGGACCGCATTGCAATATTGGAAGGGATTGGGATCTCCTTCTATG
>MU226877.1:882884-900493 GCA_018584345.1 Thuja plicata | reverse complement strand
TTTACAAACCATTATTACAATATAAAAATTTGAACTCTTCTTTCACACACAAGACTATTCTTTAACAAATTTGTAGGCACAGTTAGAGAAGGATGGTGGATTTCTTCAAGGATGAAGGGGTTTTGTGGTGGATTCTACATGTGGGGGTCTATAGTGAAGTGTGTATGCATTTGGTTTGGCCTAGAGTGGATTGGAGAAGTCCTTTTGATCAGATCCTACGTGTGTGATCCTAGAAGTGAGGGTTTAGTGGCTAAGGCCATAGATAAAGGATAGAGCCTTGGAGAGTTGAAAATATGTTGTTTCCTAACCCCTAGAAGGACTATTTCAGCCTTTGGAGTCATGAGAGTAAGTGGAGTCAGGGGTTGCTTTGTAAATGAGGAGAATTAGGCTTAGTTTAGTGGTTACATGAGTATTGGATATTGGGTATGGTCCGAAGGAGTATATACTAAATCTTGGGGAGGATTTAAAGATCCCAAAAGGGTATCTGAATCATGTTTTAGTTTCCTTAGTTATTTAGAGAATGTTGGAGAAAAGGACAACATAGTGACTGGTGTGGGTTACTAGCTTTAAGGGCAGAATGTGAGAGTTGGGTAAGGGATTGTTTATCCAGACTTAATGGGTTGATAGAACATGGTAGATAGGCCATAAGGAGATTATTTATGGATTTTAAATGAAGGTTGAAGTCGTGAGTGAAGATATGATATTTGGGAAGCACTAGGAGCACTTGGGGTAGCCTAGAAGGTGAGTCCTTGAGGGGGCTTTGGAAGTGAGAAGTTGTTACAAAGAGGAGATGGATTGTTTTTAGACATGATCAATGAGGTCACCAACCACCACCTCTGCATCATATATGTTGGGATTCTTCAGAAGGACATGGAGGTGTATTGAAGGATTAAGAATAATCAAAATCAATGAACAATCAAAGATTGTATTCATGATTTTGAGCAAGAAATAAGAGTAAAACAAATATGGTTGGATGTTTTGAATGATGTTCAAGGTTGATTCAGAAGCCAATAAGTGATTGGTTGGGGTATGAGTTCAGCATTGGTTGAATTGAGTCCAAGGATGGAGGGCGGGAGTTAAAATTAATTTGAGTCATGATGGCTAGACAAGGAAGTGAATTCCTTGAGTTGAATTACATTAGAAAAAATTATTTGACCATAAAGCAATAGAAAAAAAACATACACTAAGTTACCACCAAACAAATTATTAAGATATGATATTTTCAAATTAACGTAGTATTCTATTTTAGGAATATTTATAAAACATTACCTCAGGTGTTTGAGCTACCCGTCTATGTGTACTATAATGAGAACTCCTTGGTGTGCTTGTACCACCAGATGCACCCTGCAATGAATATTATTAATGTATCAATTTAGATTCTTCTATACATCAAATTTTATTTACTTTTAACAGATTTAGGTAATTAATTAAAATAACATGTCAAAACACAAATTTAAACAAACCTGTGTTGGCTCTGAGGAATACACCATTGAAAAAAGATCATTTGTGAGGGCCACATCCTCAATAGTGGATGCCTAACACCTTTTTCTGCAATGTACACATGAATGGGATGTCGAACCATCCACACTCACCTTGCTATCTACCCCATCACATATACCATTACAACTGATGCAAATATGCTCAATGGGTTGGGCTGACCCTGCAAATGTATCTGATGATAATGGATCTCGCACTGGATGAGATGATCCTAATGGTGCATCTAATGGTGATGGAGCTGGCACAGGATGGGATGATCCTAATGGCACATCTAATGAAGATGGAGGTGGCACTGATCCATCCTCTCCAACTAACTGAGTGCCATGCTGGATAATGACATCAGTTAATGATGCAGCTGCATGAAGAGTTTGTATATCCATAGACTCCTTCACCACTACTGGGACCACAACATGAATGAGGATTTTTCTCATACTATGCCTCCTCTCTTGTGGTCGGGTAATCCTATGTGCCCCAGGTCTATCCTACACAGAGCCTCTCCCTCTACCCTAGAACTCATGGAAGTCAAAGTAATTTGGCTTCTCGCCAATGATAAACTCACAGTATAGCTTCCTCAAAAAATATAAAGGAACCTCATTATTATTATAAGGTGGTTGGTCAAATACCATGTACCAACTATCCCAAAAGCTAATTTCATCCCCCTATGAACACACCAATGTGTAGGAAATCATTTTGTATTAACTTGTAGGGAATTGCTAGTATTAGGATCGGTGAAAAGGGCACATATGTCATGTTTTTCTATGCCTTTTATTTTCACATCCTCATAGGATAAACCATCAGCATAAAATGTATGACACCTATCCCTCCATGAACCCCATTTTGTCACCTCTTGGGACACCTCATTTGCACTATTGAACATTTTTTCTAATGTAGTAGTGAGGGTAGAGTGATGCTGAAGACCGGAAGCCTTCAACCTATTGACCAATATATTAATTTTTCACTATTTTGGTTAATGTTGTGCACAAGGTCTCCTTGTGATGTATCTACATGACCTAATGACACATGTGGAGGGCGTACAGGTGGTGATAGTTGTGGAGGAGGAGAATTTTGCGGAGGGTTTACGGGTGGAGATTGTGGTTGAGGGTTTATGGGTGCAAGGGTTGTTGAGGGTTTATAGGTGGCAATGATGGTGCTTCTACAAGGGGGTGGTATTTCATTTCATTTTCATCTTTTTGGGTTGTTTGATGAATCTGGAATGAAATTAATAAAAGATAACAAAAAATCAATAAAATAACCTAATTTGATTACAATTGCAAAAAAAATAACAAAAACAAACAAAATTACCTTTGTTACGGGGCACCATTGGTTGAAAATATTGATTAAATGATGTTTTGTGCAAAACACGATCAGGTTATGCTACTATTTAACCTCCTCCGAACTTCTTCTCCGTGGTTTAGGCATTAATAAATGGCCTAAGCCGCGGGCTATTTTGTTTTTGTTATGTTTCTCATAACCCGATCGGGTTATTAGAAATTCAATGAGTCTCATAACCTGATCGGGTTATGAGAAATTCCTCATAACTCGATTGGGTTTTGAGGTGCTCACATTTTTTATAATATATTCTAGGCTTGGTTTACCAAGCCTAGAACAATTTCAAATTTTTAATAACCCGATCAGGTTATTGAAAATTTGAAATTTTTTTAAAACTGTGTCCACTTTTTTAGTTCACAACGTGGTGCACACACCCAAATACATATCCAATTATAGTGTGAATGCTAATTCAAAGAATGGCCTTCATTGTCATCTCAAAGTCAGATCTTCTTGGAATTCCATCAAGCAATCACCACTGTGTAGTCCTGTACTGCTTTTCTTAGTCTTCTCTTCCTTCTTAGATTTTCCAATCAACTCAATTAACCTCTTCCACCTTCTCTACATAACATGCAATCAGGTTAATCTTATACTTCTCTAATAAGGTAGCTCGATCTTTTTCCGCTTAATCATCATCATAGATCTTACGGTTTGGTCATATCCAACGAGTCCTTTCAATATTTCTTTTCCATCTACTTTGTAGAATACATCCTAAAACTCCTTCTTGAATCCATACATAAAAATGGTTAAACATATATTAAATGCTCATTCAATTCTCCACAATGATCATCCTTATCTCCAATAAACTCGACATGTCCCAAGAAATCAAGTATGTTAGCTGGGATCCCAAATATCTCTCAAGTTGTCAAAATACTATCACTCGGTCATCAATGTGTTCTTCCACTCGGTCATCACTAGATAACTCAGTACTTTTTTTATACTCGATAAATACTGATGCTCGGTCGATACTGAATTTTCTCAGTATGTACTAGCACTCGATCGACACTCACATAACTCAGCACATACATAAGTTCCTTAATCTTCTTCTCTATTACTCAGCCAAGACTAGTCTTGTAGTCATCCAAACTTCACTTAGACTTAAGATAAACAATATATTACCTTGTCAAGGTACGATCTCATCAAGTATGCATTGTAGTTCCACATAACTCAACCATTTCACAACGTCTTCTTGTTATCTCCTCTTCTCAAATCTTCTTCATCAATCAATTGATATGACACTTTACAAGATAGTAACTATCTTACCAGATAAGGTTTGACATCAATGACAATATAACAATTGTTTCAATTGAATTTTCCAACAATCTTCCGCTTTGGGATTGATGGAAAACACATGCAAACAAAAAACACATGCAAGGTTCCCCAAAAAATCCAAAAAGTATGCTCCGTAAACATATTTTTATTAATGTCCTTAGCTTCATTCTGATTCTCTCTGATACAAATATTTCTCCCTCTTGGATATATTTCTCTCTGTAGCTTATCTCTCTCATAGATCTATCCCTCAATTTTATATCTCCCTCTTTGTTTTCTCAATATCTCCCTCTGTACATTTCTCTCACAGTATATCTCCCTCTTTGACAACAATGCCAAAGATATGCATCTTCATCATGTAGATATTTAGAGTTAGGTTTCTGAATTCTATGCTCCCTCTATCATCTTTCTTATCACTGATCAACATCTTTTGCATTAGTCTTCACAGCTTTAGGCATCTCCTAAAGTGTGACCACCTTTTGCATCAATATGTCAGATATCTTGTGTAATAAATTTGATGCAACCACTCCATGTGATCTCAGTTAGCCTCAAGTAGAAGAATGACCCCTAAGCCTCTTAGATACTCATGAGCATCCTTGGGTAATTCCTTAGCAAATATATATGCCAACTATTCCTTTGTATTTACATATTTAAGTCTTACTTCTTTGTCTTGTACCAACCCTCTCAAGTAATGATACCTGATAGCAATATGGTTGGTCTTTGTATGCATCACAAGGTTCTTTGAAATATTAATAGCACTAGTGTTATCACAAAAAATAACAACTGGTTCAGTGATTTCTCCCTTCATACCTTTCAACAATTGCTTAATCCACACTATGTTTGAATAATTCACTGAAGTTGCAACATATTCAGCTTTTGTTGTAGATTGAGAAATATAGTTTTATTTCTTCCTTGTCCAAGAAACTAATCTCTTTCCTAGAAAGAATGCACCTCCACTTGTACTCTTTCTGTCATCAACATTACCTGTCCAGTCCACGTCTGTGTAAACTTTCAGTTTAAATTTCTCATTCTTCTTGTAATATAATCCATATTCCTATGTTCCTTTTAGATATCTCAGAGTCCTTTTCACCGCCATCAAGTGACTATCTTTAGGATTTTCAAAAAATCTTGCAGCAATCCCAACTACTAATGCAATATGTAATGCCCTGCCATGGAACCTAGGAGAAATTAACCTAAACACGACATTAAGTGCACAGAATAATTTTTTTTTTTAGATGTTTACAAACAATATTAATAACAATGCAGAAGCAACACAATGAAGTACATGACATACATGAAATACAACTCATACATGATTAACATTTCTCGAGGGTTCCTTGACATAGAATTACTTAAACAAACTAATCTATGATTACAATAATAAAGAACTAACATAAAGTTTACATAATCTGAAACCAACAATATACATCTCATAATAAAGATTACATATACAACTGATACCATAAGGTACACTACCTAATCAACATCCATTGCACAAATCACAGGGTATGTAATAATACATAATAAACAATACAATGCATCCCCCAAGGATGATAACCAATATAAACATATGGTACAAATATACATCTCAAGTAACTGAACAAGTCTCCAAAAGACTAGGAAGCTGAAACTGCAACAAGGAAACATCCAAGCATGAAGAAGAATCCATCGGAATCTCAATGGTAATAAGAATCACTACCACCTGACCACGTGGAACCAAAGGTCCACTCCCACTATGCTGAGGAGATAGTAACAGGCCCATCACATGAGGTACACAACAAGAATGAAAACACCAAGGTATACATGACCTCATACTTCAATGCAAAGGAAGATCCTAGAAGCAATCTAAACCATAACAAAGAATACTAAAAAACACCAGAGATAACTGACACACGTAGGATAACCTAAGTTGTATATAGGGAAGTGTCATCACATAAGTCCAACCTTGAAGGTAACCCTAGTAGTACTGATATGCCCTGCATCCCCGTCCCTACATTTTGTGTGCAAAATGTTGGGTCCCCCTTTTTTCTTTTGCTTTGCTTTTTGTTGTGGCTTTGTCTTCTTTCTTTTTTTCTTTTTGCTTTCTTTCCTCGGGGTTTCCTTCCCGGGTGCGTGTTGTTTTCTCGGTTTGTTTTTCCCCTTTGGGATCCTGGATCCTAGAGGTTGCCTTTTGGTTGGAAGCCGGAAGCTAGACTCCGGGATTCTTTGCCATGATGTTCTTAAGCCTTAGGAATATCATCGTAAGGAATCCCCGGGCCCAGAGTCTGAATGTTTTTGCCTAACCTGAAATCATCGAAAGGAAGAGGATTACTTTTTACCGCAGGTATAAATAGACTCACCTGTCATTTTCACACTTACCGCGATTAAAATATTTGAGCACTTAGAGCGAAATAGAGCGATTTCCAAAGCGATTAGCAGAGCAGTTATAGAGAAATTTGTGATAATCAAAGCTTAACACCTTCTACTGTTCTCAGACATATGCTAGTGCTTCGTGGTGGTGATCTCGACGGCTTGACGATTCGAAGTTTGTTGCAGAGTTCTCCTGGTAATCTTTCCCTTCCTCCACCTTCTGCGTTTTCAGGTTGGTTTCTCTACTTCCCTCCTCTTTGCTTTGCTTTCATTTTATGGTTTTCTTTGGGTTTGCCTGTTTTTGTTTTCGTTTGCTTTGTTTCCCTGTTGTTTCTTTGGTCTTCTAGTTTTGCCGCTTGCTGGTGGCTCAGCTCTGCCAGAAGGTTGTCTGCCTTCTGTGCAGATGTAGGTAGTATGTAGATAGTATGTAAATAGCCTGTAGATAGCATGAACATAATGTAAGTAGCTGTATATTCTTGTTTTGGCTTTGTCTAGTTTTTCCCGCGGGAGTCTTTCCGTGTGTAGAAAGTTGTATATATGTATATTTCTGTAGGTAACCCTTGTATATCTCCTCTGTTCCATGTATATACTCCTTAGCTCTCTGTATATCCTTCTGGGTGGCTCGACAAGCTGGTTGAGTCACCCTTGCTGTTGGTTTTTCGATTCCAAGCTTGCTTCGAGGCAGAAAACCACCTATTTGAAACTCGGCTCTTGGCTGGTTTCAAATAGGCAGTTTTCTCTCTCCTCCATCAAGGCTGTCAGAACCTCATTTATTTCCCATGCACGCAATTACTTTTATCCAAGTGGCTTTCCCTTTTCACGCATTCGAACAGTCAGCTCCACCGTCATCGCCATCACATCCAATTAATGCCAGCGCACGTGGTGTCCACGTGGACCTGCTTCCACATTCTTCTTTGCTAATGGTCTTTTCTTTGGGCTTCAGACCTCTCTCCGCCATTCATCCTATGTCTTCATCAAGTGTGATAAAATTTCTCAGACCCGGGGATATAATGAAAATACTAAGTGTGTTTTTCTTTTCGGGTACTTATGCGTGAAACTAACTTTTCAGGAAAAGCAAATGGCGAAGTGGTAAGAGCTCCGGACCCCAGAGTTACTATTTTATTTTGATAAATACATTCTGACGGTCGCTTTGTCTCGCAGGTCTGGACTTCATTTTACAACCATGTCTGAATTTTATGTAGGGTGAGGAGATTGTGGGCTCAAAGATTGAGTCCCAGGTAAAATTGATGACCGACCCCAGTGTCGGAACTTGGGCAGAAATGCAGGCCCTAGTAAAGATAATGCATATCCAGCGACAGGCTGGAGACAAAATTGCAACCAATGTCAGAGGTTCCAGAATTCTTTGGGAAGCTTGCTTCCCATGCTCCATACAGTCTCCGGAGCTTGTTCTCACTCTGGCGGCCAACTACAACTCTTCTGTCTGGGCCGTTATGTTAGCAGCTGTAGAACCCACGAGATTCCCCACTCCACTGGTGTCCCTTGACCCAGTTACCTTCCAAGCGGGCCTGGGAATCCCACAATTTGATAGGTCCTCGGTGATCACAAGGACAGAGGCCTTGAAACAATTCAACCAACTGGAGGATGCTTCCCGGGTGTACATGAACACCAATTGGCTCAAGGTCCCAAAGAGGGATCCAAAAAGAATGAAGATAGATATCCCCCGCTCTGAATTCAAGGAAAGCATCCAAATGGGGATGATTGCATTAGCCCAGGTATTTGGGAAACCCTCTGCCCAGGAATTTGCAAAATGGATGTACTATTTCCTCCTGGGCATCTCCACTAAGGGAGAGTTCTTCAACTGGGTGATGATAATCTCCAATCATGTTGACTCCCAGTTCCTGCAGCTAAACGAGAAGAAGAAGTTCTACATGACTTCTTATGTTTTCTGGGCTTTATCCCAACAGAGGCCCCACTCCAATGGCCTGCTTACAGATGGCGTTCTCGGGATTGGCTAGGGATAGAAAGCACCGTGGGATCATTTCCCACAGATTCAATGGGAAGCCAGCTTCCCCAGCTACTGCCAGGTAAACGACTCCTTCATTTACTACCATTTACTCACGCCCACCCGGGATGCTGGATACCGCCTGTCTACTGAGGCGATGAAATTGGTTAGTAGTTATGGGCACTACTATATCCAGTTCCAGCAACACACATACATTAGGGTCGTCGGCTTCTCTGGGAAACCCTACTTGTTGCCCAAGCATTGCAGGGACAAGATCGTGCTGCTGGAATATTACTGACAGATGATGGAGCTACATGCCTTCTTGGTCCTCAAGAAGGTTCCCAATGTTTCATTCCCAATCTCCTGTGGGAACTACACCTGCAGTATAGCCACTGCGAAGGAGGCAGACAATGAATTGAAATGTTATAACTTGCAGGAATTCTATCTGCCGCAGAGAAATTTTGATCCGCATGGCAGAATTACAACAGCACTGCCCCGGGCTTCGGAGCCCCACCACGCACACATGGAAGACTTCTGGGCAGATCACTAGGATGACATGGATGTGCGCAGCCGGCATTATGAAAGAATGACAGTCAGAATAATGCAGGAGCTAAAGCTCTAGAGGTTCCCGGCGGGCTTCTCAAATGACGCCCCCACCATAGATCCCCAGTACAAAGAAAAGGGGATTGACAAAATGCCACTACCAGCAATGAATTGAGCTATCCAGGAGGACCACACAATTGAGTACTTCACTCAGGAAGTGGTTGAGAGAATTCACACCTATTTTAAGAAGGTGTGCCCTAGGAGTGTGCGCCTAGCCTCCCGACCGGTACCAAAAGTAACACCGCCGCCGGTACCAAAGTTGACTCTGGGGGTTGGGACTTCTGCATAAGGTGTAGACAAAGGAAAGGGGATAGAAATAACTCCCCCCGCATAGCAAGTCCCCATCCAAGAATAGATCAAGCAATCTATAGCAGCCTCCCAGCAAATGAGGGAGCAGTTGATCACAAGGCTTGCCACTCCCCCACTAATGGCCAAACCAATTCGTCCTCCTTCCTCCCCATCGCTGGCAGCCTTGATGGTCAAGGCGACGGGGGTGGATCCTACAGAGGTAGCAGCAATAGCAGATGCGGGGCCACCTCTAATCACCCGGAGGAAAAGAAAGCACATCAAACAACCCAAGGCAGAACCGGCGCCAAGGGCTTCCCTCCCGAAAGAAGTGGAAATCCTTTCCTCCAGTTCCCCAGAACAAGAGAAGGAAGCAGAACCGACAGACATCCCAGCCAGTCCCCCTCCAGAAGAGGAGTTTGACATATTTGCAGCCGATGAGTTCGGAAATCTACAAGGGGATGATACACAAGCGGAGACGGAAGTCCCAGAGCAAGAACAAGAGGCTGTGGATCCAGAAGACCTAGAAGTAGAAGCTGCGGAACAAGAAGAGTAGCAAAAAGAGGAAAAGAGGCCAGAGCTAGAGGTCATCTCTGGGGCCCCACGAATAGAAGGTCCGGGAGTGGACCAACAGCCACCAAATGAACAAAAGGCATCCGCTAGGGAACCCAGACCTGGAACTTCAGGACCAACCGTAACCCCAGCCGCCGTGTTCCCAAGGCCACTCCCAGGGGCAACCTTCGGGCAGGTTATCATAGTGGCCCAAACTTTGAATCTCAGCCTGATACCGCCCCTACTACAGATAGATGAAGAAGAAGAAGAGCAGCATGAAGAAGAGATCCCCGAAGAAGCTGACCAGGGTCTAGACACATCAATTGACATCCAAGACTAGGCTGAGGAGATACAAATTGTAGATGTTGCTAAAGAAGAGGTTCCAGCAGGGAGAGGAATGACAGAGGAAGTACATGTTGAAAAGGAGCAGCCACCACTAGACACCGGGAGAGAATCCGAAGAACAAACTCTGGAAGGAAGGCCACCTCTCCCACCTCCATGGCTGGCAGAAAACAAAAAATGAAAAGCCCAATCCGCTCCGATAGTCCCTCTCTCCCTGGCTGAAATGATGGCCTTGGCTCAGGCCCTGCCAAAGGCAAAGAAGGCCCAGACAGTTCATACCCTTCGAACTGGGCCGGGTAGAGAAACAGTTACGGTAGTGGCAACGCCTCCCCTAGACGTCGATGAAGCGACTGCAGACCCCGCAGACTATAATATCGCAGAGGTATCCTTGGGTAAAAGGGGAAAGTAGGGTGAGGTAGACCTGCTGAAGGAGGCAGCAAGGGCAGTGGAGGCCCGATATGAAAAAGAGGCCCAGAGGCTCAAGGCAGAAAAAGAGAAAAATGCAGACCTTATGGGGTAGCTTACAGAGTTGGCCCGAGCCCTCAACGCTGCCCCTCCACAGACCTCCACATCAGAGGAATTATCGCAGAGTGACATAGACTCCCTGTGAGTAATGAAGAAAAAGGCCCAAGCAGTAGACGAATGGGTCGCTCTATAGATAGGAAACACCCGACTTTTCCTAGCGGCCACTCTCCTAGATTTATATACAGCCCAACAGATTATTTTACAGGTGGAAGCACTGATTGAGCAATGGGTGAGTGACGCAGAGAATTACCAGGTGTGGAAGGTAGAGCTCGAAGAGCTCCTCACCCTGGGGGAAGATATAATTTCCAAATCTGGAATTCTGGGTGAGGAATCATTTGATTTCGTAAGGACTCAGCACTCCAGACTGGACCTCACATTGGAGGTAACCACGCAACTGGTAGAGTCCTTACAGGAGAAGGTAAACACATTAAAGTATTTTTCCAATTTATATAGGTCATTTGTAACAAAAGCTTCCAGGGTTGATCCCCTTGGTACAAATACTTATACCCCCAAGGAGTCAGTTTTGGGGAGTTTTGACAAAGTAATGGCATCTCGGTATGAATCCCCGGAGGGGATGGATGGGGCCCGAATGGCGAAACTAAACAAAATGATGCTTAAAGGCCATGATGCCGCAAAAAGGATAGATGAGTTCAGAAATAAATTTGAAGTGGCCAGGCACAGAAGGGCCAGCCTGAAAAAGATTGATGAAGATGGCATTTTCCGCATCCTTCAGGCCTTCAACGATGATAAGCAACCTTGAGCGTTCTCCGGGAACCGGGGAAACTTGGGCATTAAGAATTCTTTATTCTTTTGGGGACGTAAGTTCCCAGATCCCGGAGCTCCAGATCTACAATTTTGTATTCTTTAAAGTGATCTGTGTCCCGGTCCCCGAGGCCGACCGGTCACTTTCAGAGGCGGTTAATAAAGACTGTCAGAGGGTAGTTGGGCATATCAAGAGGCATTGGCTCGGCAGTTGGCTTCTAATAGGGTGGTCTTCTCAAGGCACCGTTCAAAGGAACACCTGGCACATTGGAGACAGGGCACCGCATTTCCCATTTATGAGGCATGTAGCCTCGGCCCCCGGGAGACCTACTTTCTTCTTTATCTTCTCCGGCCCTCTTCCCGAGGCTGATTCTTCTGATGTATATTCTTGTCTTCTTCTTCTGACATGGAAGACCTATTCCATCTCCAGGTCTTTTGTAGGGTGGCGCAGGTAGTACTGGCCCCCAGATATTGTATTTTATTGAAACACAGTAAAATAGGGTTAGGGTTAGAGAGTTGTATAAAGAGGCAAATCGGCCCATTTCCAAGGGTCGGCCAAATTGATGATTTTGTTGTCCATAAGAAATAGCAAAGTGATTTCTGGTTTTAGTTGCAGAGCTCAATGCTCCATTGTTTTGTTCTTGGTAGTTAGATGCTCCCCTGGAGCCACCATTGTATCACGCACTAGTGCCTGCTAGACTAAATATTAATGAAGAAGAAAAGATTCTTGGCAATGAAGTTGTTAGCGTCTCTGCTTCTGAGTTAATGGTATTTCATGTTTTAATGTTCTGCATGTCCTTTACTCTGATATGTTAAAGTAGATTAACGACCTCTTTATTTCGCTACTGATAAAATGCTAACTGATGGTTGTGCATTTCTTCGGTATTTAGTGTAGTCTTTCAAAGTATTGTTGATGTTCCAGACTTTTTAGCATGACTATAGTTAGATAAATGTTTCTAACCCTACAGGATCTTTTTTTCGTTTTATTCGCTAAGTGTAGAATACTCTGGGAAACCCTTACTATTTTAAATCTCCAGAATAATGAGTTGAAGGAACCAGCTATCCCCCTCAAAAATAGTCACCTCTCCCAACCGAGCCCCGCACCATTGTGACCCGACACCCAGGTGCTTGAAGGCCCGGAGGATTCATTTCCCCCAGACAACCTTTGCAGGCAGAGTTGGCCGATTTCCCTGGAACCCGGTGACAACTTATGACTGTTGGCGGACCTAGTATGCAAAACCCCGTCAACAGAAACTGGCGCTAGAAGGAGGGCATGAACTCATCCCCCTCCCAAGATTTTGATTTTACACCTCCTGAGGGTTCCCTAAGTTTTAGTTTTAGGAGACAAGCCTTTAGTGGGATTGGATCCTTTTCCCCAGCTAAATTTGAAATAATCCTTAGGTCTGCCCTGAACCCCAGAAGGTTTGTCAAACTCGAGCCTCCTGCTTGAAAGAAACAGATGTCGAAAGTCATACCAGCCACTGTTGTCTGGGGATCTACCATACCCCTGAATACTGAAATTCCCCAGACGGTCCCGGGAACCGGTACCCAAACTACCCAACATATAGTTCCCCCAATGGCTGCATATTTTGGAAATACTAGGTCTCCAATGGGCACTTTTTTGGGCGTAATCAACGACTTACCCTCTCACCCAGAGAAGATTTGCCCGCGATATGAGCACTTAGGCTCACGGACCGTAGAAGAACATTTACAGGCATACAAAGATGCCATGAATCGACACCAGATCCAGCATGAAGATGTTGTGACCCACATGTTTCCCCTGTCCTTAGGATAGAGCGAGTTGAATTGGTACCTTAACCTTCCTGCCAACTCCATCAACACTTGGCAAGATATGGAGGACGCCTTTTTGGCTGCCTTTCCCATGCATGTGGACCCAGCCTGGTCCCATAGCCAGTTCATCTCCATCAAAAAGGAACTCAATGAACCTCTTGTAGCATTTAACCACAGGTTCTAGCGTGCCCTGAAGCGGTACACAGGCCCTTTTGTCCCATCGCCAGACGTTACCATATAGACATACCTTAATACGATGGACCCTTTTGTCGCCACCCTCCTCTGGAGAACAACCGCCCCGGGCGACCGGGATACTTTGGAAAAAGTCTACCACCTAGCCTTAGAGTTGTCCCGCGTTCTCAATAAATCGCCGGGCGGGATTGGACAGAACACACCTTTCAACATGATCCCCGGTGGAACTGCTTATGCCGGGGGTTACAATCCCAATCTGGCAATAGGTGCCCCCTCGATGGCGATGAATTCCCTGCCACCTTTGATAGACCAATAGGCATGATATGTTTACCCCTCTCAGACTCAGATAGCACCGGGTCCAGAAGTCTTCCCTTAGAATCAGCCACAGCAGACAAAACAGACTCAGACACAACTGTCTGGAGTGCCTTTCTTCCAGTCGTTCGCGGTTGGAGGATTGCAGCCCTCGACTCCGGTTAATCCTGGTGCCTTCTCGGGAAGCCAACAATGGCCATAGTCATCCCATTGTGATGCTAATACTCAGTCGACCACTGAGGTTGAGTCCCTCTGGCGAATGCTATCCACTCTGACCATGGACATGGCTCAACTGAAGGCTGGGTCCTACGTGCCTCAAAATTCAAATTCTCAGAGGGGAAACATCTTCTCCGGCCAGTGAAACAACAATGTCGAGGGAAGAAACTTCAACAGTGGGCCTAGGCCCAACCAACAGAAATGATAATAATACTAACACCAGAGGCCCACCTCTGAACCAAAACACCAACCAAAATGGTGCTGGACCATCCCATTTTACACCAGTCACAGACTTCCAGCCCATGACTAATTGGTGTCGGCTGCATGATACAGGTTCGCACAATGAGGTGAATTGTGCCACTTTGGAGAAATTCATAATGATCTCTCAGCTGGACAGGCAGCAATCGCACAATACCACTCCTCCGGAGCCCCCTGTCCAAGAACAAACCCACAGTGCCTTCACCTGTGACACCATCTTCTTCGGTACTTTTGGAAAAGATGAAGAAGAATCTGAACTACAAGGATTCTTTGATGAATCCATTCCACCCTTTGAGGCCAACGCCTTTACCAACCCACAGGCTCCATACAATAACCGGAGCCAGGCAGGTAAAGGATCAGCTTACACGCCTATATCTCCTACCAAAGATACTCCTCCTCCCTGGAGTATTACAACTGATCGACTCGTCCCTCCAAAAGGTCCTAGCTCTAACCAAGCAAAAGATATCACGGAGAAAAATCACTAGTTCCCAGGAGGAAGATTCAATATCACGAAGGCGTTAGAGCAGACCACCACCTCCATGACCCTAATGGAGGTTTTGTTAAATTATCGCGAGCAGAAGAAGTCCCTTCTGAAGCTCTTAAGGAACCCAGAAGCAGTCAGCCGCCCACCCAAGACTGTCTTGTTTGAAGATGCTAATACGGCTATCTTCTGGGGAAATAATGAGGATCCTCCCTTCCTGCTAGGCCTGAACATCTATGGAAAGAATGTACACAACTGCCTAGTAGACTTCGGAGCTTCAGGTAACATCATGCCTTTATCCATTTGTCAGAAGCTTGGACTCCACCCCACCCCGTCTAATGGCGCAGTGATCCAACTGGATAAGACTGCTGTAAAAATGGTGGGGGAATTGAAAAACGTCCGCATACACCTTATCCAGGACCCTAGGATAGCCAGCATTATTGACATCCAAGTGGTGGACATCCCAGAGACTTACAAGATGTTATTAAGTCAGAATTGGTCTAAGTCCTTAAATGGATACTTTTCGACCGACTTCACCCACTTATGGCTTCCGTGGGAAGGAGAATCTAATCAGATTTGGGTTGAAAGCGAACCCCAAATGAAACAGGCCCTTACCAAAGTTGGGAGGGTCAATGAAGTCCTTTTCTCCGAGTCTTCTCTAGGGGTGTACCAACATCTTGAAATCTTAACATTTGATTTCATCCCCGGAGAGGATCCCGTAGTGTTGCAAAGAGCACAAGACTTGGAAGAAAAGGTGAGAGTTGAAGTAAACTCTCAGGGCCCCATAGCAACCCTTGCCACACTCCTATTTGGCACTTGGTGCCAAGAGTGTGAGCCATGTCTATCGATCACTACCTGACAACTTGATATCTTCCAGAGTGAATATACAACTGATTCCCTGGGACCCAGCACTTCTATGGGATGCACTCCTTTAGTGCCATCCACCCGGGAATCACAAATTGAAACGCCTCTGGGGATAAATTCCACTTTCACGCCAGTAGTCCAGGATAAAATCCCTAAGTCTCCCACCAACAATCCAAAGAAAAATCCCCCTCCCCAGCCCTAGATTATAAACAATGACTTATTGACCCTTAAGTTCGACGGGTCTCGATCCAAACAGGGCTGTGGGGCAGGGGTAGAATTAATCAACCCGCGGGGGAAATCCTTCCTCGCGTCCTATAGGCTGTAGTTTAACTGTACAAAGAATTTTATGGAGTACGAGGCCTTGGTCTTTGGACTCCTATTCGCACTAAGGAAAGGTATCACCCGCCTTCGGGCTCTAGGTGATTCAGAGTTGGTTGTTAAACAAGTCCGGAGTCAATACACATGTCATGACAAAAGGTTGGCCGCATACCACATCCAGGCTTGGAGCCTTATTGAGGATTTTGATGCCTTTGGCATTGATCTCATTCCCCGGAGATGGAACTATGTCCCGGATGCCCTGGCCGTTTCTGCCAGCACACTTGAACCGATGGCCGGCTCACGACTCTAAAGATTTTCAGTTGAGATGGTCCCCACCCTCTCCATTCCAGACAATGTTACTCACTTTCATATTTTTGAGGATGACCAACATATCCTGGCCTTCATGGCCAATGTTGGAATTTTTGAGGATCAGATAGTGGAGGAACGAGACCACGATGACACTGGACAGGGTGATAGAGACGATGGGATCATGGACTTTCCCACCAACACTATCCCTAAGGGGATGGTTGCACTAGAATGCATCTTTGATTCAGACCCTTGGGCCCGTGAGAAGGTATCATCCTCCCCTGAGGGAGGAAATTTTGAAAAGGTTAACATCGGCCAGCCCAGTGAAGAGAAGATCATCCACATAGGCACCTCCTGTTCCCCTGAGGAAAAGGAGAAGATTCTCGTGGTTCTCCAAGAATACATTGATGTAATTACCTAGGGGTATGAAGATTTAAATACTTATGACACATCCATCATGACTCATACCATCCCCCTGAAGCCAGATGCTAAGCCCTTTCGGCAGAAGCAAAGACTGGTCAACCCCCTGATAGAGCCTCTGATTCGTTAAGAGGTAGAAAAACTGCTGTCAGCTTAAATTATCTTTCCGATCCGGCACACTACATGGATTGCCAACCTGGTCCCAGTCAGGAAGAAGAACGGTGAGATCCACCTTTCTGTAGATTTTTGAAATTTGAACAAGGCATCTAAAAAAGATAATCACCCTCTCGCCTCGTTGGATGAGGTGTTGCAGATAGTAAATGGATCCCAGATGACATCTTTCTTGGATGGATATTCAGGATACAATCAGGTCATGGTCAAATATGAGGACAGAGAGAAAACAACATTTACCACCAAGTGGGGAATGTTTGCGTACAGAAGAATGCCCTTCGGGTTGATCAACGCAGGGGCTACTTTTCAAAAGGCCATGGACATTACGTTCGATGGCCTTGTAAATCGATGCATAATCATCTATGTTAGTAAACAGTTTTGCTTCAAAGAAAATGCTATCTTAAGCTTTAAAACCGCAGTATACTAACAACTTGAATTCCTACAAGATTAGTTAGGAATTCTCTGCTTAATGTTTATCTTGATTAACAGGTGCAGCTACCTCTATTTTGAAAAGAGTTATTTAGTAATTCTCTGGTAAAGAAATAAATCTCTTTTCAAAAGTATAAATGCTGAAACAGCTTATTTTATCTCATGAATATGAAATAAATCTTAATGCTGAAAAACCACTCAATCTTAACTATCAAAATGAACCACATTCCTGAAAGCTAAGTAAAGAGCAGGCAACGTAAACGGATGCTTCACTCAGAGCTTCTCAAACCACTGAGAGAAATAATTTCACAACCCACAGATTACCAAAGTCCCTTGTACAATTAATATTCTCAAGAACATAATACTTAATGGAAGAAA
>MU226877.1:836446-882784 GCA_018584345.1 Thuja plicata | reverse complement strand
TATAATCAACTCAGGGCATGCAACAGACGCGGGGAACGCAGCAGCTTCTAGCAATCCACTGCTAGTTAATTTCTGGTAAATGAGGCTGGTTTGACTATTCCTGGACCTATCTATGACATCTGATAGAATTTTATGTACCAAGAATGTGTCCCGTATATCAGGCAAGGAGCTGAGGAGGCAGGGCTTATCTGGTTTAGGCAGCTTGGGACGAAATAACGTCATGGCTGAAAGCAGACAACTATGCTACTGATAGACTATTTAATCTCAACTCAAGACTACAGCAAGCAATAGTAAACAAAGTATTCAGCGAGGAAATGGCAGAGTACTTACAGTTTCGCAGAAAATGACCCGCAGCTCAATTCTTCTTACCAGACGATGCCGACCTTTTTGGTTATGTGCAAATAAACAATGAAAGGGACGACATGCATTTAAGGCAAGGTTTATGAGGGAAATCCGGTGAATTTATATGGCAATCCAAACTATAATTGCTATTTTTGTGCCTTCTGTGCTTGAAAAGAATCACAGTGTGTTATGTCATAAATGCTTGTCAGAGACGTGCGTTTAGCATTTAACCCATCACATCATGGCGGCTCTATTTTTATGTATGCGTGTTATGATGAACACGTGCCTCAGCATCGCCTTCTCATTTGTCACTCAAAATGCTTCGGTGGGTCCCCTTTTTGATGTTTTAATTGACCAATGAACACCTGCACAAAACATAGCGTTAGCTTTGAAAAAATGTTGAGGTTGAAGTTGAAGTTTTCGATCTTTCGATTTCAACTTCAACTTCGACTTGCAAGAGACTTTTACTCGGAGTGAAGGCACGGGTTTGTGAAGACCGAATGACTTGAACGGGTTTACGAACTTGAAGTTGAAGTTGGATAGAACTTCAACTTTGACTTCAAGATAGAGAATTGACTCATGCATTCTTTTGAAAAGTATGGGGTAACAATCTACATGGATGATTTGACTGTCTTATCCCAGGACAGGCGTGATCACGCCGCCCACCTCGCTCAGATCTGCGAGAGATGTCGCCGGTATGGAATATCCCTCAACCCCAAGAAGTGCATATTCGGGGTCACCGAGGGGAAATTGTTAGGGCATATCATCTCTGAGAAGGGTATATCCATAGACCCTGATAGAGTCAAAGCATTGCTAAACCTTCAGATGCCTAGTAGAAAGAAATAAATGCGATCCTTCTTCGGAAAAATCAACTTCGTACGACGATTCATCACGGGATTCACAGAAATAGTCAAGCCACTCAATGAAATGATGAAAAAGGATACCAAAATTGAGTAGAGTCCTGAAGCAAAGCGGGTGTTCACCCAGATTAAACAGACGATAACGGAAGCACCTTTCCTGGCTAGTCCGGACTATTCCCTTCTGTTTTACATCTACTCATTTGCTTCACCGCATTCTGCCGCTGCAGTACTAACCCAAAAGGTTAAAGGAGAGGAATGACCAATTGCTTTCATGAGTTCCCCCTTTAAGAACGTCAAAGTTTGGTATTCATCACTGAAAAAATAGGCCTTTGCTCTAGTTTGCACCGTGAATTTTTTTTGGCATTATATCCTCTGGAGAAAAGTGCATGCTATCATACCAGACCAGGCTGTCAAATCTCTACTGATGCAGAGTGAATTGGGTGAGAGATAGGAGAAATGGATGGCCATCCTCCAGGAATATGACTTAGAGATGCAGCCCATGAAAATAGTCTGAGGCCAGGGACTAAGTCGAACAATAGCAGAAGAGACTCACCACGTAGAATGTCATACTTACACAGTGGAGTCCATTACCCAGGATCTGTGGTATACCGATCTGGTGTACTTACTACTAAACAAACAATGCCCAGAGGGATTGCCTCCCCATAAACACCGTGCCCTGTGGATGAAAAGCGCCTATTTCATGATCAAAAACTCCGCACTTTACCGCAGAAACTACGAAGGAGTGTACCTCCGGTGCATCGACAGAGACCAAGCTATGAAAATAATTGATGAATTCCATGGACAGTTTAGAACCGGGCATGGTTCAGCAGACCCCACTGCCCATCAAATCCTTCAAGCCGGATACTATTGGCCCTGTATCTTCAAGGATTTTTATGCTAATGTCAGAAAATGCCATACTTGCCAAACCGCAGCACATCGTGAGCATAACCCAGCCTTGCCTCTGCAACCAGTCTACGAGGGTAGACCCTTTTCCCAGTGGGCATTTAAATTTATCAGGGAGATCAACCCCAACTCGTCGGCCAACCACCGATTCATTCTGACTGCTACTGATTATTGTACTCGGTGGTCTGAGGCTATCCCTTGCAAGAATAACACGACGAACGTAGTTATCAAATTCTTGGAGGAAAACATCGTCAAAAGGTTTGGAATGCCCTTTGCTTTAGTCTATGACAATGGTCCGGCATTTTCTTCTGCACAATTTCCCGAATGGACCTACAACGGAAAGATCACATTGAAGTTCTCCAGCAACTATTACCTCCAGGGAAATGGCGTTGTTGAATCAACAAACAAGAATCTACTTGAGGTGATCAAACACTTGTTAGAACAAAATCCCCAGGATTGGCACCAAAAAATGAAATTTGCCCTCTAGGCAGACCGTATTCATATTAAAGCCGCCCTAGGGACATCCCCATTCCACCTAGTTTCTGGTCAGAACCCTGTATTCCCAGTCAACTTACAAATCTCAGTTTTACAGTTTATGTAGGAATTCAACAACAGGGACAACTTTGTGGAGGTTCGACTTTTGAATCTGGTGCGAATGGAAGAACAGTGAGACGCGGCCCTTGAACATTTTGTGCGTCATCAAGCAGTGGTAAAATGATGGTTTGACAGAAGAGCCCAATACAAGGATTTTCAGATTTCAGATCTGGTCCTGTTGTGGGATAAGGCCCGAGAGAAGAAAGGAAAGCACACCAAGTTTCAATGGCTCTGGCTCGGACCATACTTAATTTCAGAAATCTGCGGGGCAAATACTTACCGCCTTAACACCTTGACTGGGGAACCTGTCGCATTGCCTGTTAATGGGCATTTTCTTAAACATTACTTCGAGTAAGGGTAAGTTTGTCCCAAGTTTGTATTATATGTAAATATCCCCTTGTAAATAGTTTTGTCGGTTGTCCTTCGGGGCAGTCTTCCCCCTTTCTTTTGTTTTTTTTGCCTTTGTTTTCGCTTTCGGCTTTCTTTTGGCCCCGACATTTTGTTCCATCTTGTAGGAACTGGAATGCTTCGCATAACTTTGGTCCCTGGTGCAATGCCTCCGGCATGGTGAATTTTAGAATCTATCTTTATCACGGTGGAACCAACCCAGTCTCCGGGATTGTTTGCAGGTTATGGCACATTTTCGAGCAATCTCCATTGGGTGTTGTCTCGGGCATTCTGGCAATCAGTGAACAATAATAATATAAGGAACAAGTAATCAGAAACATCAAGGGTAGATCAGCTGTACTGGTTGGTTGATCCACGTCTAAAAATCTAAAGAAATTCCTTCTGGGTCCAAAGTTTTATCCTCTCCAAGTATCTAAATATAGGTGGATAGGTGAAAGAAGTACTGCCATTTGAATTTTAGCTAAGCTTAAGCTCAATGGTGAAAGAAGTATCGCCTTTCTCACCTGGAAATAAATAAAATAATAAGAGGAAAGCAGGATGAAACTCCGGTCTCCAGGGGAAAGCAATTAAATTAATGACTGGTTCGATGTAATTAGTATCGCTTCTCTATTCCCCCCAGAGGTCATCGGCTTGATTTCCTTCCAAAGCACACATGACACCACTAATGAAAGGCTACGGATTGACTCCTGAATGGTCGGGTTCTCTCAGATATGTTTCTCTCTGCTTTTCAAATGTTGTGGGAGGACAAGTTGTTCCAGTTATGATAACCAGAGATTCTATGATTCTCAAATGCGCTAAGGCATTTGTCCCATATAATCGCCATTTGTTATGCCCTGCATCCCCATCCCTACATTTTGTGTGAAAAATGTTAGGTCCCCCTTTTTTCTTTTGCTTTTCTTTTTGTTGCGGCTTTGCCTTCTTTCTTTTTTTCTTTTTGCTTTCTTTCCCGGAGTTTCCTTCCTGGGTGCGTGTTGTTTTCTCGGTTTGTTTTTCCCCTCCGGGATCCCAGATCCTGGAGGTTGCCTTTTGGTTGGAAGCCGGAAGCTGGACTCCGGGATTCTTTGCCATGATGTTCTTAAGCCTTAGGAATATCATCGTAAGGAATCCCTGGGCCCGGAGTCTGGATGTTTTTGCCTAACTTGAAATCTTTGGAAGGAAGAGGATTACTTTTTACCGCGGGTATAAATATACTCGCCTGTCATTTTCACACTTACCACTATTAAAATCTTCAAGTACTTAGAGCGATTTCCAAAGCGATTAGCAGAGCAGTTACAGAGAAATTTGTGATAATCAAAGCTTAACACCTTCTACTATTCTTAGACATACGCTAGTGCTTCATGGTGGTGATCTAGACGGCTTGACGATTCAAAGTTGTTGCAGAGTTCTCCTGGTAATCTTTCCCTTCCTCCACCTTCTGCATTTTCATGTTGGTTTCTCTGCTTCCCTCCTCTTTGCTTTGCTTTCATTTTATGGTTTTCTTTGGGTTTGCCTTTTTTTTTTCATTTGTTTTGTTTCCCTGTTGTTTCTTTGGTCTTCTGGTTTTGTCGCTTGCTGGTGGCTCGACTCTGCTAGAAGGTTGTCCGGCTTCTGTGCAGATGTAGGTAGTATGTAGATAGTATGTAAATATCCTGTAGATAGCATGAACATAATGTAAGTAGCTGTATATTCTTGTTTCGGCTTTGTCTGATTTTTCCCGCGGGAGTCTTTTTGTATGTAGAAAGTTGTATATATGTATATTTCTGTAGGTAACCCTTGTATATCTCCTCCGTTCTATGTATATACTCCTTGGCTCTCTGTATATCCTTCCGGGTGGCTCGACAAGCTGGTCAAGTCGCCCTTGCTATTGATTTTTTGCTTCCAAGTTTGCTTCGAGGCAGAAAACCACCTGTTTGAAACTCGGCTCTTGGCCGGTTTCAAATAGGCGATTTTCTCTCTCCTCCATCAAGGCTGTCAGAACCTCATTTATTTCCCATGCGCACAATTACTTTTATCCAAGTGGCTTTACCTTTTCACGCATTCAAACAGTCAGCTCCGCCGTCATCGCCATCACATCCAATTAATGCCACCGCACGTGGCGTCCATGTGGACCTACTTCCACATTCTTCTTTGCTAACGGTCTTTTCTCTAGGCTTCGGACCTCTCTCCGCCATTCATCCTATGTCTTCGTCAAGTGTGATAAAATTTCTCTGACCCAGGGATATAATGAAAATAATAAGTGTGTTTTGCTTTTCGGGTACTTATGCGTGAAACTAACTTTTCAGGAAAAGCAAATGGCGAAGTGGTAAGAGCTCCAGACCCCGGAGTTACTGTTTTATTTTGATAAATACATTCTGACAGTCTCTTTGTCTCGCAGGTCCAGACTTCATTTTACAACCATGTCTGAAGCATCCACGCCATCTCCTCCCGGAAGTCCAGAGTTGCCATCCACAACCGAGACCAGGGCAGCGGCAAAGTCAAAAATAGAGAAGGCCCTGGCAAAGCTGCCCCTCACCATGAAGTTTATACAGGGTGAGGAGATTGTGGGCTCAAAGATTGAGTCCCAGGTAAAATTGATGACCGACCCCAGTGTCAGGACTTGGGCAGAAATGCAGGCCCTAGTAAAGATAATGCATATCCAGCGACAGGATGGAGACAAAATTGCAACCAACGTCGAAGGTTCCAGAATTCTCTGGGAAGCTTGCTTCCCATGCTCCGTACAGTCTCCAGAGCTTGTTCTCACTTTGGCGGCCAACTACAACTCTTCTATCTAGGCTGTTATGTTAGCAGCTGCAGAACCCACGGGATTCCCCACTCCACTGGTGTCCCTTGACCCAGTTACCTTCTAAGCGGGCCTGGGAATCCCGCAATTTCATAGGTCCTTGGTGGTCACAAGGACAAAGGCCTTGAAACAATTCAACCAACTAAAGGATGTTGCCCGGGTGTACATGAACACCAATTGGCTCAAGGTCCCAAAGAGGGATCCAAAAAGAATGAAGATAGATATCCTCCGCTCTGAATTCAAGGAAAGCATCCAAATGGGGATGATTGCATTAGCCCAGGTATTTGGGCAACCCTCTGCCCAGGAATTTGCAAAATGGATGTACTATTTCCTCCTGGGCATCTCCACTAAGGGAGAGTTCTTCGACTAGGCGACGATAATCTCCAATCATGTCGACTCCCAGTTCCTGCAGCTGAACGAGAAGAAGAAGTTATACATGACTTCCTATATTTTATGGGCTTTAGCCCAACAGAGGCCCCACTCCAATGGCCTACTTATAGATTGTGTTCTCAGGATTGGCTGGGGACAGAAAGCACCATGGGACCATTTCCCATAGATTCAATGGGAAGCCAGCTTCCCCAGCTACTGCCGAGTAAACGACTCCTTCGTTTACTACCATTTACTCACGCCCACCCGGGATGCTGGATACTGCCTGTCTACTGAGGCGATGAAATTGGTTAGTAGTTATGGGCACTACTATATCCAGTTCCAGCAACACACATACATTAGGGTGGTCGGCTTCTCTGGGAAACCCTACTTGTTGCCCAAGCATTGCAGGGACAAGATCGTGCTGCTAGAATATTACCGACAGATGATGGAGCTACATGCCTTCTTGGTCCTCAAGAAGGTTCCCAATGTTTCATTCCCAATCTCCTGTGGGAACTACACCTGCAGTATAGCCACTGCGAAGGAGGCAGACAATGAATTAAAATGTTATAACTTGCAGGAATTCTATCTGGTGTAGATAAATTTTGATCCGCATGGCAGAATTGCAACAGCACTGCCCCGGGCTTCGGAGCCCCACCACGCACACATGGAAGACTTCTGGGTAGATCGCCAAGGTGACATGGACATGTGCAGCTAGCATTATGACAGAATGATGGCCAGAATGATGCAGGAGCTAAAGCTTCGGAGGTTCCTGGCGGGCTTCTCAGACAACGCCCCCACCATAGATCCCCAGTACAAAGAAAAGGAGATTGACAAAATGCCACTACCAGCAATGAATTGGGATATCCAGGAGGACCACATGATTGAGGAATTCACTCGGGAAGTGGTCGAGAGAAGTCACACCTATTTTAAGAATGCGTGCCTCGGGAGTGTGCGCCTAGCCTCCAGACTGATACTCAAAGTAACACCGCCACTGGTACCAAAGTTGACTCCGGGGGCCGGGACTTTTGCACAAGGTGCAGACAAAGGAAAGGGGATAGAAATAACTCCCCCCGCATAGCAAGTCCCCATCCAAGAACAGATCAAGCAATCTATAGCAGCCTACCAGCAAATGAGGGAGTAGTTGATCACAAGGCTTGCCACTCCGCCGCTAATGGTCAGACCAATTCATCCTCCTTCCTCCCCATCGCTGGAAGCCTTGAGTGTCAAGGTGATAGGGGTGGATCCTACGGAGGCAGCAGCAATAGCAGATGCGGAGCTGCCTCTGATCACCCAGAGGAAAAGAAAGCACATCAAACAACCCAAGGCAGAACCGGCGCCAAGGGCTTCCCTCCCGAAAGAAGTGGAAATCCTTTCCTCCAGTTCCCCGGAATCGGAGAAGGAAGCAGAACCGGCAGAGATCCCAGCCAGTCGCCTTCCAGAAGAGGAGTTCAACATATTTGCAGCCGATGAGTTTGGAAATATGCAAGAGGACGATACACAAGCGGAGACAGAAGTCCTGGAGTAAGAATAAGAGGCTGTGGATCCAGAAGACCTGGAAGTAGAAGCTGTTGAACAAGAAGAGCAGCAAACAGAAGAAAAGAGGCTAGAGCTGGATGTCACCTCCGGGGCCCCAAGAACAGAAGGTCCGGGAGTGGACCAACAGCCACCAAGTGAACAAAAGGCATCCACTAGGGAACCCAGACTTGGAACTTCGGGACCAACCGTAACCCCAACTGCCGTGTTCCCAAGGCCACTCCCGGGGGCAACCTTTGGGCAGGTTATCACAGCAGCCCAAACTCTGAATCTCAGCCCGATACAGCCCCTACTACCGACAGATGAAGAAGAAGAAGAGCAGCATGAAGAAGAGATCCCCGAAGAAGCTGACCAGGGTCTAGACACATCAATTAACATCCGAGACCAGGCTGAGTAGATAGAAATTAAAGATGTTGCTACAGAAGAGGTTCCGACAGGGAGAGGAACGACAAAGGAAGTACATGTTGAAAAGGAGAAGCCACCACCAGACACTGGGAGAGAATCCAAAGAACAAATTCTGGCAGGAAGGCCACCTCTCCCACCTCCATGGCTGGCAGAAAGCAGAAAAAGAAAAGCCCAATCCGCTTCGACAGTCCCTCTCTCCCTGGCCGAAATGATGGCCTTGGCTCAGGCCCCGCCAAAGGCAAAGAAGGCCCGGACAGTTCATACCCTTCGAACTGGGTCGGGCGGAAAAATAGTTGCAGTAGTGACAACGCCTCCCCCAGATGTCGATGAAGCGACCGCGGACCCCGCGGACTATAATATCGCAGAGGTATCCTTGGGTAAAAGGGGAAAGCGGGGCGAGGTAGACCTGCTGAAGGAGGTAGCAAGGGTAGTGGAGGCCCGATATGAAAAAGAGGCCTAGAGCCTCAAGGCAAAAAAAGAGAAGAATGCAAACCTTATGGGGTTGCTTGCAGAGCTGGCCCGACCCCTCAACGCCACCCCTCCACAGACCTCCACATCAGAGGAATTACCATAGAGCGACATAGACTCCCTGCGAGAAATGAAGAAAAAGGCCCAGGCAGTAGACGAATGGGTCGCTCTTTAGATAGGAAACACCCGGCGTTTCCTAGCAGCCACTCTCCCAGATTTATATACGGCTTGACAGATTATTTTACAGGTGGAAGCACTGATTGAGCAGTGGGAGAGTGACGCTGAGAATTACCAGGCGTGGAAGGTAGAGCTCAAAGAGCTCCTCACCCTGGGGGAAGATATAATTTTTGAATCTGAAATTCTGGGTGAGGAATCATTTGATTTCGTAAGGACTCAGCACTCCAGACTGGACCTCACATTGGAGGTAACCATGCAACTGGTAGAGTCCTTACAGGAGAAGGTAAACACATTAAAGTATTCTTCCAATTTATATAGGTCATTTGTAACAAAAGCTTCCGGGTTTGATCCCCTTGGTACAAATACTTATACCGTAGAGGAGTCAGTTTTGGGGAGTTTTAACGAAGTAATGGCATCTCGGTATGAATCCCCAGAGGGGATGGATGGGGCCTGAATGGAAAAACTGACCGAAATGATGCATAAAGGCCATGATGCTGTAAAAAGGGCAGATGAGTTCAGAAATAATGTTCCAGACCTGGCGGAACAAGTTGAAGTGGCCAGGCACAGAAGGGCCAGCCTGAAAAAGATTGATGAAGATGGCATTTTCCGCATCCTTCAGGCCTTCAATGATAATAAGAAGCCTTGAGTGTTCTCCAGGAATCGGGGAAACTTGGGCATTAAGCATTCTTTATTCTTTTGGGGACATAAGTTCCCGGATCTCAGAGTTCCGAATCTACAATTTTGTATTCTTTAAAGTGATCTGTGTCCCGGTCCTCGAGGCCGACTGGTCACTTTCAGAGGTGGTTAATAAATACTGTTAGAGGGAAGTTGGGCATATCAAGAGGCATTGGCTCGGCAGTTGGCTTCTGACAGGGTGGTCTTCTCAAGGCGCCATTCAAAGGAACACCTGGCACATTGGAGACAGGGCGCCGCATTTCCCATTTATGAGGCATGTAGCCTCGGCCCCCGGGGGACCTACTTTCTTCTTTCTCTTCTCTCGCCCTCTTCCCGAGGCCAATTCTTCCAATGTATATTCTTATCTTCTTCTTCTGACATGGAAGACCTATTCCGTCTCCAGGTCTTTTGTAGGGTGGCGCAGGTAGTACCGGCCCCCAGATATTGTATTTTATTGAAACACAGTAAAATAGGGTTGGGGTTAGAGAGTTGTATAAAGAGGCAAATCGGCCCATTTCCAAGGGTCGGCGAAATTGATGATTTTGTTGTCCATAAGAAATAGCAAAGTGATTTCTGGTTTTAGTTGCAGAGCTCAATGCTCCATTGTTTTGTTCTTGGTAGTTAGATGCTCCCCTGGAGCCACCATTGTATCACGCACCAATGCCTACTGGACTAAATATTAATGAAGAAGGAAAGATTCTTGGCAATGAAGTTGTTAGCGTCTCTGCTTCTGAGTTAATGGTATTTCATGTTTTAATGTTCTGCATGTCCTTTACTCTGATATGTTAAAGTAGATTAACGACATCTTTATTCTGCTACTGATAAAATGCTAACTGATGGTTGTGTATTTCTTCGGTATTTAGTGGTCTTTCAGAGTATTGTTGATGTTCCAGACTTTTTAGCATGACTGTAGTTAGATAAATGTTTCTAACCCTGCAGGATCTTTTTTTGTTTTATTCGCTAAGTGTAGAATACTCCAGGAAACCCTTACTATTCTGAATCTCCGAAAGAATGAGTTGAAGTAACCAGCTATCCCCCTCAAAAATAGTCACCTCTCCCAACCGAGCCCCGCACCGTCGTGACCTGACGCCCAGGTGCTTGAAGGTCCGGAGGATTCATTTCCCTCGGACAACCTTTGCAGGTGGAGTTGGCCGATTTCCCCAGAACCCGGTGACAACTTATGACTGTTGGCGGACCCGGTCAGCAAAACCCCGTCAACAAGTACCTCTTGACCCTAGCCTCCAAGTGATACTATGTGGCTCAGTTATCCTTTCGCGAAGACAAGGATCCCAGCTCCCATCCTATCGTGCGACAGCACTAAAGGCATGGGTAGAGACTCAGACATCTTATTAATTCATTTAAACCCCTTTAATGTATCATATTTTCACTTATTAAGTAACTGGCCAATGGGTTTACCTAGTAACGGCTTAGAGTTCTGGACCCCCATTGCAAGCCACTTCCCCACTATACACTTAGTTAACCTACCTAGGCTCAAGATAAAGATATGAACATATACATAATTACAAAATGCATCATACTCGTTCAGGAGAACATAGGTTCTCAATAACCACAAACACATCTACAATATCCTCATAAGACCATAAAGCACATCATACTGAATCAGGTTGGGTATAATAAAATCAGGACCATGACATCATCATATAAACACAAACGTCATTGCCTAACACACCATGCAAAAAGTACAATCCCAAAACCTCTAGATTTAAGTCCTAGGGTCATCTACCCAACAGATACCCGAAAGCATGATAACAAGATTGAAAGGATCACATGCCCGATTTAATGTAATAGCATAGAACACACACGTCATAAAATAGCAGAAATACTAAACATTCCCCATGGCTTCTGTATGCATCCTAAGTCATCTAATGTCTCAAAAGTAACATATGTAAGCAAACAAGAACCATATAGATGCATAGAAGCAAAACGTCTAGAAAGACTACAAAATGAACTTTTGAGCATATAATCATTCATGGATAGCGCGAACATAAACTTCATTTAGACAATCACTTAATTTGAAATAGCGAAGATAGTTTACATTAACTTCATTAAAGAACCACATCTAGTAATAAACTAATCTAAATATTCATCAATAATTTCAAATTACTTGTCTACCCCCTAAAATCTTGACACCACCTTAAGATCACTAGATCACGATTACAATAATTAATTTTGATTAACCAATCATATTTATTAGTAAATTATATTACAATATTAACTATAATTTAATAATTAATATATTAATTTAAAATTTATATTATACAAAATTTATATTGATATAAATCAGCAACTAATATATAAAATCATAATTAATATTTAACATAATAAACTAAAACTATAATGTCATGTATTAATCAAATTAATTATTATAACTAATTAAAATCTAATATACATAATTCTCATTTTAAAATGAATTACAAAACAAACAAAATTCCAAATTACATATAACAAAAGTTTTTATTTATTTATAAAAGAAATAAAATTAAATTTAAATTTCATACGATTTTTTTTTTCAAAACAAAATAAAATAAAATAACACACGTTGGGGGGGGGGGTCCCGTGGCCCCCACCCCCTATCCTCCTAAATCCCTGCAGGGGTTTGTTCTGCGTGGGCTCTACGGCCCTCGTAGTCCCCACCCTCGTGGGTACCACGGCCTGCAGGTCCACGGGACCCCGTGTGGTCCTTCCTCTGCGCAGGTCGTCGGGCCCGTGCGGTACCCGCGCGACAGGGCAGTGGGGGGAGGTGGTGGCCCCCACCCCCTTTAAACAAATAAAAAAATTTATTCAATTTTTTTTTTTAAAAGAAAAAAATATAACATGCACCAACAATTTACACAAGTTTTTTTTTTAATTTTTTTTTTAAAATAAATTATTTATGAAAAACGGAATAACAAAAGACTTTTTCTTCTTTTTGTCTTTTTCTATTGATTTTAATTGACTAGTGTAAATTTCATTTTCTCTGTATATTTTTTTTACCGAGAGTATTTTTTTTTTTTAAAACAATAATTTTCCAAAGAGCATTTACAAAGGGGATATTTATTTTTCTCTCTACTATAGTTTGAACTATAGGCCATTTTAATTTATCATTTTCTAGGAGAACCATAAGGATTTATTCAACAAAATTTTGATAGCACTTCTGTACTAGGGTAATATTTATTTTCCTATAAACATTAAGGATCTAGGTTTCCAGAAACACCCATTTCAATAATATATTCAAATCAAAAACCCTAATACCCATTTGCATTTAATACTTATAAAATGAAACCCTTTGTGCCCACAAACACCGATTTGACATGCAAGCCTGATTTAAAACATGAAATTGATCTAAAACATTACTTTCCAATAGAAACATTCAAACACACAGAATAACAAGCAAGGAATGACCAAACAAAGGCTTCTTAGTTTTTCAGATGCATAGAAGACAGAGATCCGAAAAATAAAAATTGACATGAACAAGACCCTACCTCAATATCTGTTGAAGAACACACAATGCAAAATCCAAGCAATGAGAATTCCCAAATTATCCTCCAAAACCAAGCACACACCAAAGCTTCCAAAAGTGCTCCCAAAAACCTGTTATGAGAGAATGAGAGAAGAATCCCCCTAATGAGGATCCATTTCCCCTAATCAAGCAAATCCTAATACCAACACATTCAGTTAACTCCTAAAAGGAATCCTCTCCAAAATTGAAAGAAAATAACAATTAATAATTTAAAAAATCTAATTACTTGCACAACTCAACTTTGACTCCTAAATTCAAGTTGAGATCTCTTGAGTTGAAAATACTTTTTCAACCAAATCTTCCACATGTAATTAATAAAATATTAATTTAAATAACTTAAATATTTACATCACAATAATCCATGCAACTAAATATTTAATTAAGTATAAAAGTATAATTACTCTTATTTCTAATTAAATATTAATGTTCAATAATTGCACTTTAATTAAATTTCAATTAAACATAGGTATTTAATTTGATTTTCAATTAATTAAATACCCTATATTTAATAATTAATTGCAATAATATTCAATTAAATAAATAACATGATATAACACCCACATAATCACATCAAGCACCTGAAACCGAAAACATGCAAAATCAATCATGATCAAGGAAAGGGATACACGAATTCCTATCAACTATATGAATTCGGTCAGGGTAGTCAAAACAAATACTTGTCCACTAACTTGAACAATTTGGTTTAGGATAGAATTTGGACCTGAAAACTATCTCCCCTCTCTTACCATTGAGATTAATGCGATAGGGCACGCTCACTCCTGCCAATTCAAGGAAGACGTAGCCCAATACCTACAAACCTGTCATCACAAAGATGAACAT
The DNA here is from genome assembly GCA_018584345.1 of Thuja plicata. NCBI lineage: Eukaryota > Viridiplantae > Streptophyta > Pinopsida > Cupressales > Cupressaceae > Thuja > Thuja plicata. The sequence continues at coordinate 868,932 of MU226877.1, read as the reverse complement.
ACATGCATATATCATATGGCAAACAATGGTTGAGACTAGGTTATCGTGTGGATCTCGCCGAAGCAAGTAACTATGACTCTGTCCCATACCATACCAGTAATGAAAAGATTTAGTGATCCATGTGCATATAAATCTAAGGTCAGTATTGTCAGAAAACCATAATCGACATGAAATCCTAACATATACAGAAGCATCACAAAATAACCCTAAATCACATATACACAAATGATACAGCATGATAATAATGGATCAAGAACATACTGAAATGTAACGCATGAATATCCTTAAAATACTTGAAAGAGCTAACACATACATACTATGGTCTAAAAGAGATCAGAAACTGACACAGACAGACAGACAAAGGGGTAGGTATTACACAATATCTGGTCTACTATTGACAACATATTGTAGTTTTCCAATCATTGGTCTATACATGGTTTGATTCACTTCAGCTGTCTCATCAATCTTGGATAGTTTCTATATAGTATCCATGGGAGTACTTACAGGTCTGGAGTCTTTCATGCCAAAATTTCTCAGTATCCTTGATATACTTAGATTGTGTAATGTAGATACCTTTCTTCATTTGATATACTTTCAAACCAATAAAGAATTTGATCTCTCCAAACATAGACATCTCAAATTTAGTTCGCATCTATTTTGCAAATGTTTGGCATAAATTATCATGTCCTCCAAATATGATATCATCAACAAATATTTCAGCTAACAATATCCCTTTGCCTTTCTCAAACTTTAAGTACAGATTACTATTGTCATTTGTCCTTATAAATCCAATATTGACTAAGTAATTTTGCAATCTTCCATACCATGCTCTGGGGGCTTGCTTCAATCCATATAGTGCTTTATGTGGCTTGTAAACCATATTATTTTTTCTTGAATCAACAAATCCATCACCTTATTAAATTTATACCCCTTCTTCTAGTATTTCATTCAGAAAGGCTGATTTGACATCCATTTGATATACTTTGTGTTGTGGGTCCAAAACACACCCCATTTGTTGGTCCTCTGACCATAGGGACCCCCCTTCTCTTTGTCTTTTTTCCTTTCGTCATGTCCGCCCCTCATAGAGATCTAGTCAGCCACCGGGAAGGATTACTGAAATCAAAGCAGATAAAGGAAGAACCCTTTTTTGACCTTTTGGAGGACTTAGGTCCTCCGAAATGCCAAAATGGCCAAAAGGCCAAAGACCTGACCTTTCAGCTCTTTCAGAATTTTGGAGGACTTAGATCCTCCGAAATGACGAAATGGCCGAAAGGCCAAAGACCTGACCTTTCGATGTTTTTAGACTCTGAAAACATTGAAAGGCCGAAGGCTTGGTTCTCTTTCGGGTCTTTTCAGCCTTTCAGGGTCTGAAACCCTGAAACCGCTAATGTTAACCCATGGGTTATAAAAATATTAACCTCCCCTTTTCATTTCACTCTACATTTTTTTATGTGTTTTGTGCTCTCACTCGCGTTCTGTCTGCTCCTGCTCACCAACTGCCTCCTCTTCCAAGCCACCTGGTTGCCCTCCCTTTGTTCAATCGATCGAGGTAGGCTCTCTTCGCTTGTCCTCACTTGGTGCTTTCAATTTTCCCTAGGTTTAGGATCATTTCGCTGCCCCTAGTACCTATCTAGCCTAAGGCACTTCATTTTGTCGCCCTTTTGGGCTTCTATGTCTTTGTGCGTCGACAGGGACGTCCCTCCTTGTCGGCCCTAGTGTTTTCTTGTGTCATTAGGTCTAGGTTTAGGGTCTTGTGTTTTGTCATTCGTGATGCTTATCGCAGGTTTTCAGCCTCTGAAGGGCCGAAAACTGGATCTTCACTTTTGCTAAGTGCTGTTTCGGACGTTTAAAACTTTCAGACATTCAAAAGGTCCAAAAGTCTGAAAAGATGAAAGTGAAACCTCCAATCAGTCCATCTGGGTTCCCAACCATGATCGGACAATGGTGTCCCTCCCAGTTCGGTGTCCAAAACTCAGAAAACCCCGATGGACTTGGCCCTACCATACGCCTGTTCGCACTTTCAAACTTTTCAGTCTCCGAAGTAGTTTTTGGTGTCTGAAACCCTGAAAGGTCTGAAAGTGCAAAAACTTGCACTTTAACTATTTTTCAGCCCTCTCTACTTGCTTTCATAGTTTAAATTGTTTTTTTGTTCAAAATAAGCTACTGATATTTGTCTTTCCTTGTAGGAATGACAGAACCCAAGATAACATCCCCAATGAAGTAAACTCTGAGGATCAGGTGGTGCTAGACATCAGGCCAGATATCATTGAGGATGTCTTTCACCTTCACAAAGGCATAGACAAATTCTATGACTTTTATATTGAAAAAGGGACCAAGTGGTTTGGCAACAGGGAGCAAACCGTAAATGAGATGATGAATAAGGAATACCTCAAGAAATCACTTCCCAAGAACAAAATAGATAAAATAGACCTCCGGAGAGGTTATATGAGAGATGATTTCCAGGTAGCTATAACAATGATAAGCAGGGTGTATGGGTTACGATAGTCCACCCAACTCAAGCACTGGATGATCCTACTGATAGAGAGGATTGGGGAATGAAAGGCAAGATTCAACTGGGGCACTATTATTAGTGACAATCTGGATGAGCAGTTGACAATAGTGAAGCATAACCCCAAGTTCTACATGAGCACTTACATAGTGTACCTATTAGCTGCATGGGCAGATTATCCCAGCCTCACCAAGAGGGGAAGTCTGAATGATCCAAATGCATGGCCCCATCTTGTATACCCATAGTTGGTAAAATGAGAAAAAAATGTCAGAGGATTCCCCTGATTATAGAATAGTCAACGACGCATTCATATTCACAATCATCTAATCTATTGAGGGTGACTTTGCTAAAAGAATGTCAGAAGAAGCTGTTGCTAAGGTAAGGGTTGTTGGGGCCTATTTTATCGAGTTTAGGACATTCACATACATTCGAATAGCTGGGTCAACCATACAACCAAAGAAGCTGCCCAGGTATCCATCTGACTGGATAATCATACTAGAGATGGCCAGGTAGCTCGCGGATGCATATGAGCACATCAAGCATAAGAAGAAGCACTGTTGGGACTTTCCCATCTCTCTGGGGCCATATAAATTATGGGACATGAAGGTTTGCAAGTCCTTGGCTTTCAAATGGGATGATTGACCCTTGCAATTTTACAAGATAGTGCGAGCTCGTTTTGACCCCATAGGTACCTACAGCCACATCATTGGAAAATTCTACATACATGAGCCGCATCTGGAGGATCACTAGATAAACTGTATAGATAACCATGAGGTTAAAATTTGGGATTATTGCAGAATGAACCTATCTTTGGAAAAAGAGGTACTGAAAGTTCCTATTTCCTCAAAGGTCTGGGAATGTGATTTCGAAGAGGTCCTAGAAGACGTTTACACAAAAGATAAGGTGTATGACCGGCCAATCATGAACACTGAGGTAGACAAAGATGAAAATGATGACATAGACTTTAGGGCAAGGCACATGATAAAGACCACTATATCTTGGATCAAGAAGCCACACCGGATGAGTTTGATCCCAATGAAAAAATTAATGAAGCCCTCCAAGAAAGTAGAGAAACAATGAGGAGAGAAGTCAATAGCTCCTAAATATAAGAAGACTCCCCCTCAGAAGCCAAGAACAGTGTATGGTCATGAATGACCAGTTGAATATGGCTCCAATCCTAGGCCTAAGAAAACTAGAATGACAGGCCAGATTGACCCACCAGTATGAATATCACAACCCCAATCAAGAGAAGGCCCATCTACCTCGGGCCAATCTTCCCCCACTGAGGAGAAGAAAACCTATAAAAGAAGAGTTCCAAATCTCTGCAGTTAGAAACTGTGCAAGAAGAGCCTAAGGAAGAGGACGCAAGTGAGCCCTTAGTCTGGAAGACCAGGTTACAGAAGAGGAGAGAAAAGGAGACTACTAAGAAACATAGAGAGGATCCCAAAGAACAGGGTAATCCTTTGGATCCATTAGGACCGGATGAATTTATGCTCTATGATTTTGAAGGACTTGAAGGATTTTTAGAATAGGGCCAAGATACATACACTGGGGGACCACCTCTCATACAACCGCAGGTAGCCCTCACTCCTCCACCAGTCCAATTCACCAATCCTCTGGTGAATACTTATGCTCCACTAGTAAGCTCTGATTCTGCTCCAGGGCCTAAAACCCAAGATAGTGGGGTAACTCAAAGTTTAGCAATGGATAGTGTAGCTGGAGGGAGTTATGTTTTCACTCCACCACCTCATATACTTACCCCACCAGTTTCCCTACTAACTCCAAAACCTACTCTTGCACCAACTCCGCCCCCATCTACTACGACCATCTCCTCATCTCCCTCTCCAATCATGCCAACACTTATTCCCTCAACATCAATCCCTTCAACATTTGCCACTCAGGCAACCGAAGGAGCAGTAAGTATTAAAGACACATCACCTTTCCAGTTCACACTGGAGGCCATAACCAGCCTGAGGTCAAAGGTATCAACTGGTACTTCGGAAGAAGAAGCCCAGGACAAAGAAGGAGATAACATGGTAACTAAACAAGGAGAGATAGAAGGAGAGATAGAGAAGAAGGGTAAATGGATGTAGATGTTGAAAAGGAAGGAATGAAGGAAGGAGGGAATGAACAAGGAAAAGGGAAAGAAAAGGAATCAGAAAAAGAAACAGAGCCAGAAATATAGAGCCTCACTTCAATCCTCCAGGTTGCACCATATGAACCTGTAACTACATCCGATAAACCTACTTGGTTTACCAAGGAGATACAACCTAGGAGAAGAACCTACACTAGTGAATTGGATGGAGAGGACACAAGTATGACATCAGTGAGACAAGCTTTCCACTAGGCAGAAATCAACTCGCCTACAAAGATCATGTCATATGTAACTCAAGATACTGGGGGTCGTTGGAAAGCCCAGATATCTATCCCTCCCCTGAACACTTCTCAGATGATAGTTTCATCAGAAGGTTATACATTCAAGGAGGTAGATTTGGGTGAACCCACAAGAGAAGGGAGAAAGACACTAGCATCTCTAGGGCTGAAGCATGCTCTAGGGTTCATGAACAAAGATGATGAAACCATTAAAGCTTTAACAGACCAAAACGAAGCATTAAAAGGATTCATCCAAAAGATGGTGGGTCCCAACAACCCAAATTTTTTAGAGGCTTCGTTACAAGCCACGCTTGATAAAAGGCCTACACCATATTTGCCGGCAGTATTGACCCCCTCTTTCATCTAGGCGAGCACTGATTGGATAAATGACTTCAAAAAGTTCAGAGAAAAGGCAATCCCATCAATATTCAGGCCATGCAGGACCATATTGGTTGAGGTTAATTCACTCATTGACCTGGTGGAAGATGATAGGGGTATGGATGCCGATGTAGCTAAGTGGCAAGCAGCTCTCCAGGATTTGGAGGTAATTTGAAAGCAAAGCTTCCAAATTTTGGTAAAATTCTATGAGGGTGAAGAATTCGATAAATTTGAGACTTGGATCAAACAGATGACCAAAATAATTAAGGTCTACAAGAAACATTAGGCCCTTATAGATGAAAATTGGGAGGAGGTAATAAAATGGATCAAAGATATACATACCTTCTTCACAGGGGTTGGCCTCAACATCTACAGAGATGAAAGCCAACAGGCTCTACGTCCCTCCAAGGAAGTGGTCCAATAGTTTAGAGATGTTCTGGTCGGAGTCAATACCAAGGAGGCCTTGCAGCAACTGTTCTACATGAAAGATGAAATACACAGAATGTCACAGCACGAAGAAGAGATCACGTTCTTCGCTTCTGAATTTACTATCTTCAAAGAGAAGCAAGAATGAAGGGTCACAAAGATAAAAATAAAAGAGATCAATTTTGAGGAAGTCTAGGAGATAGTGCAGAGGCTCCGGCAAGCTCACCCAGAAGTCTTCACTGGATAAAGCTCTAGGGTTCAACTATCGGGTAGACAGGGCAAGATTTTCAACACTTGGCTAAATTCTGCCAAGGAAGATTTTTCGGCCTTTCGGCCTCTGATTTTTTGGCCTTTCGGCCTCGAAAGAAAGTATATTTTTCAGCCTTTCAGCCTTCGAAGATTTTGGCCTTTCGGCCTCTTCAAAGTTTTTTGGCATTTTGGCCCACGACAATTCTAAACTTCTAGGACCTCCGAGTTTGAAGATTTTGAAGAACACTTGAGAAATGTTAAAGGCATTAAAGTTTTAGGGTAGAGGTCGAGGTCCAAAAAACTGGGGGTTTCAGCAAGGTCACTTTTTCAGACACCAGTTAGACTCCAGATCATATCCATGGGCAACTTGAGTTTTTTTTGGAAGGACTAAAGGTTTCCTATCAGTTCCCACCGACAGAAATAGTTCCAGGTGAAGAATCCAAGAAGCATCCACCAAGATCAAGAAGAAGACTCCCAGTTCACAGAAGGAATTCTCATCCATCCTCTCTCTCTTCTCTGGCAAATTTTGCCCTCTTTGCATGAGAAAATGGATTGTAAATGGGTTTAAGAATCCATGCAAGTTACATAGTATCAGTTAGCAGTAGTTTACCTTCAGCAAAGTTCTAGTTTTATTTCTATTTCTCTAGTTTAGACTCTCTGATGCCCTAATTGTGAAAATCAGAGTTGTGTATCAAAACTCTATATATTGTAATAAAAAACCAATGTAAAGGGCCAACTTTTTAATACAATAAAGATCTACATTGGGTACTTCATTCGTGGTGTGTGAATTATTACTATCTATGTGAATTTATTGAATGTATGCTTGCATTATTCTTTATTTTTAGAGATCCCTTTGTGTTATTGTGTTTCAAATTCGTGCTACTTTTAGTTGGAGTTTGCTGCTGTATATCTACCTTGCTATGACGAATGCGTGGAGGAGATCATCTTTGGGATTAATGATAAATCTGTCTCGTAGGTGCACACATCTTAGTGGCTTCGCGATTTGATAGATTTTGAATATCTTGCATGAGTGAATACGTCTTCTCTCCAAACGCTTGCATCCATGGAGTAGTGAATTGTGACTTGGTCTAATTTATGCTTCGTGGGTTGTTCAAAATCTCTCCAGCATTTAATTTGCAAGAAAGGGTTTACGGCGGTTTATGTCCTTAGAATTTCACTTTCCTCACAATTTGTTTTATTTCTCCTTACCCTTCCCTCTTTAAAATGTTGTCTTTATTTCTAAAATTTACCATCCTAAAAAATACAAAATTGCATTTTATTTACAACACCCATATTTGTTAAAATGGAAAATACCAAAAAGAGAGAACTAACAATATTTTTGCAGTTTGTTGTCTTGAACGTACCAGCAAAGGCCTCCTCGTGAACAATCACATTTATCTTCAACTAAGTAACCAAGAAGGCTATGGCCCGACCTTGGAGAACCTTGGGAATAACTCTGTTATTCTTTCAAGAGAGGAAATCAAATCTCGAGATCCTGGCAAGTTGGATTGTGTTAAAACAACACTCAACACTTTCAATCCTTTGTAAGATGCATAAGCCAGTAGAGTTCTAACTCCTTCCAATCTAGAAACTGGGGCAAACGTCTCACCATAGTCAATGCCTTCTTCCTGTGCATAACCTTTGCATACCAACCTAGCCTTATTTCTTATAACTTCTCCATGTTCATTCAGCTTATTTATAAATACCAACTTGGTTCCAATAATATTCTTATCCTTTGGTCTATGTATAGTGTCCATGTTTTCTTCTTCTCAATTTGTTCAATCTCTTCATTCATGGCCCGTATCTAGTCTTCATTATCCAAAGCATATTTCACTCATTTACTCTCAAATTCACATAATAACTATGTCTGATTTTTCAATTTTCTTCTTGCCATGACCTCTGAATCTTTATCTCCAATAATTTGATCTGGTTTATGATGTCTTCTTACATACTTTTGTAGTGTAGGCTCTGGTCTCCTTTGCTCTTGCTTTTCTTCCTCAAATTCATCATCAAATTTAATTTCAGGTTCATTTTGTGTCTTTGTTTCATTCTCATATTGCCCAGCAGTTTCCTCCTAATGCTCGGTAATCTCTTTTTGTGTCTCAAAATTTTCTTGTTTCAAAATTTTCTTGTTGTTTCTCGACAACATCATTCTATTGTTCAACAACTTCTTTTTCTAGTTCAGGAAAACTGTTGGGATCTCCTTTGTTCATGTAAACGAAAGATCTATAATCTTCAAGTTCTTGCATTCTACTTCATTCTTTTCTGAAAATTCATCAATTCTCACATTTTCACTTTCCATAGCTTTTTTTAGTGTTAGAATTCAAACACTTATATGCTTTTCTCTTTGTGGAATAACCTAGGAATATTCCTTCATCACTTTTAGCATCAAATTTTCCATTTCTATTGTCCTTCAGTATATAAAATTTGCTCCCAAAAACTTTAAAATATTTTACATTAGGTCCATAGCGATACCATAACTCATAAGGTGTAATATCAGTCCCTTTCTTGACTTATACTCGATTCAAGGTATAGACTGTTGTACTTACAACTTCTCTTTAGTACTTTTGTGCAACATTCTTTTCTATCATTAGTGTTCTAGCACAATCCATTATTGATCTATTCCTTCTCTTGATTATGTCATTCTATAGGGGAGTCCTTGGAGCATACAATTTTCTTTTAATTCCTCTATCATTGTAGAGTAAGTTGAACTCATTAGATATAAACTCTCTTCCTCTATCAGATCTCAAACATCTCAAGCTCTTACCTGTCTCTTTTTCAACTTTTTCCAAATACCACTTAAACAACTGAAAAGCATTAGATTTTTCTTTGAGAAACATTATAGTCATCAATCTAGAGTAGTCATCAACAAACAATATGAAATATTTATCACCTTGATAGCTTTGCACGCCAATAGGTCCACAAGGTCAGTATGAACCAATTCAAAAATATCACTAGAAGTACAAGTTTTTCTCTTAAAACTAGACTTTGTCAATTTGCCCAACTAACATTTCTTACACATAACATTATCAGGTTAATTCAATCTTGGTAACCCTCTTACTCTTTTCATCTTACTAATGTTTACCAAATTGTCAAATTTCACATGACATAACCTCTCATGCCATACCCATATATCATCATATTGTGCAAACAAACATGTCTCATAAGATAAATCTAGATAGAAAAATTACCTCTAGTATGTTATCCACTTCCAATCAGTTCACTAGTGGAATCAAATATTTTAGCTTTTATCTGATGGAACTCAACGCGGTATCCAGAAGTATTCAACTAAGAAATACTCAAAAAATTATAGTTTAGTCCTTCAACCCAATAGGCATTGTCACATATGATCTTATTAGTTAGTTTTATTGATCCTTTTCCTTTCAGGGTACATGGTTTGTCATTACGAAACTTAACACTACCACCTTTGCAATAGCTTAAGGTTTCAAATTTACTTTTATCACTAGTCATGTGATGTGAGAAACCACTATCAATTATGCATCAATCACCTTTACTCATATATGAAATAAGTGCAGTTTTCTCATCCTCATCAGAATCGTCTTTCATAGCAACATAAACAACTTCTATATCACTGTCATTAGATTTATCAGATTCACTATCAGTTTCTTCTTCTTCAGCAATATAGAAGGATTTCTTACCTTTGTCCTTATAGTCCTTATACCTTTCAAAATCTCTTTCATCCCTTTTGTCTTTGTATTTTTTTCTCTTCTATCATCCTTTTCATTCCTATCAGGGCATCTTGCTGCAATATGGCCAACTTTGTTACATGAAAAATAGATTATAGGAAGTTTACCTTTGAATTTTCCTTTTCCTCTCAGTAGTTTTCTAGCCATAAGTGCTTCAAGTTCATCAAAATCTTCATCAGAAGCGTCACTGTCGCTATTCATATTTCTTTCTTTTCCTTTCCTTGATTTTTTAATAGTCAATTGGGATTTGAATGTAGAATCAACATGGTGAGGAGTGAAATTATAAAAATTTGACAATTCAAAAGTAGTAAGTCTACCAACTAGACCTTCCAGTGTTAAGTTGTTACCTGGAGTACACCTCATTTCTTGTATAGAAGATACTCTAATAGAATATATAGTCCAAGTAAGGTTCTCAGTACCTTGCTAATAACAATATCATCACTAATAGTTCCATTAGCTCATCTAATAGCATTTACAACCTACTTAACTTGGCTACAATATTGAACAATAGTTTTACCATCTTGCATTCTCATTTCATCAAACTTACTTCTCAAGCTTTCGGATTTGGCTCTCAGTACATCTGTATCACCTCCATATATAGTTTCTAGTTTATCCCACATTTCAATTGTAGTTTTTCAATCTTTTATGTCTTCAAATTCAGGATAGCTTAGGGATGATGCAATCTCCAACATTGCTTGGTTGTGTTCTTCTTTTTCTTTCATTTTTTGAGTTGTCATAACTATAGGCACTGTTATGTAATCATTTTGCACATAGTATTTTTCTACATCTCTAATCATAGCTAGATGTATCTTCATCAAAAATTTTAATGTAGGGAAGTTCTCTTTGTTCAGCCTCGGTAACTCCTTTTTATACATTTTGATCTTTAGCTTCAAGTAACTTCAAAATTTTCTCTACAAGAACCACAATAGCTATGATACCAACTGTTTGATGATTTGAAATAATTGAAGGGGGGGGATGAATCAATTATCCTAGGTCTAGATGTACCAATCTAACTTTCAAACACTTCAACCAACTCAGATCTACTCAATAATCCACTTGGTCTCTATAGCATTTAATCAATAACATAAACTTGCAATTCAGTATCCTAATGTAAGCAACTTGTAGAATATAAAACTCTTAACAGTACAACACATCAAATGACATTCATGCAATTATGACATGAAGATTTAACATGGAAACCCAATATGGGAGAAACCACCAGTAACATGCTGCCAATTTTCACTCTTCTGAAGTGATCTCTGTGAAAAGCCAACCCTATTAAAGGTTACAATACACACTATTAAATGTGAACCGGTTAAAGGATTTAATCACCCTGTTATAAGTGAGCCTTGTTAGAGGGATTAGACCATTCCATTAGAATGTCACCTTGATTAAAGGATTTATAATATGACTGTTAGGTCAACCTTGTTCGAAAAGGATTTTGCAACTGATACAATGGTTAGAAAGTAACATTAAATTGTGATCTGAAACATACAACTCACTTTGTAAATACATACCCAATTATAGCTCAAAATCCAATTCACTATCTGGCCTTCATTTTCATCTCAAACTTAGATCTTCTTGGAAATCCACCAAGAAATCACCACTCTGTAGTCTTGTACTTCTTTTCTTGTCCTTCTCTTACTTCTGCTTAGATTTTGCAATCAACTGAATTAACCTCTTCCACCTTCTCTATATACCCTGCAATCAAGTTAATATTATACCTCTCTAATTAGGTAGCTCGATCTTTTTCCACTTAATCGTCATTGTAGATCTTAAGGTTTGTCAGATCCAACGAATCCTTCCAACATTTTGTTTCCATCTACATTGTAGAGTACATCCTAAAACTCCTGCTGCAATCCATACATATAAATGGTTAAACATATATTAAATGCTCATTTAATTATCCACAATGATCATCCATATCTCCAACAAAATTCACATGTCCCACGAAATCAAATATGTCAGCTGGGATCTCAAATCTCTCTCAAACTGTCAAAATATTGTCACTTTGTCATCACTGTGCTCTTCCGCTTGGTCATCACTAGATAACTCGGTAATTTACTAACACTCGGTAAATATTGATGCTTGGTGGATACTAAATTTTCTCGTCATATACTGGTGCTCGATTGACACTCGCATCACTTGGGACACACATAAGTTCCTTAATCTTCTGCTCTATAACTCGGTCAAGACTAGTCTTGTAGTCATTCAAACCTCACTTAGACTTAAGATAAATAATATATTACCTTTTCAAGGTGTGATCTCATCAATTACCCATAGTAGTTCCACATAACTCAATAATTTCACCAAGTCTTCTTGTTATCTCCTCTTCTCAAATCTTCTTCCTCAATCAATTAATATGGAACTTTAAAAGATAGAAACTATCTTACCAGTTAAGGTTTGACATAAGTGGCATTATAAAAAGGGTTTCAATTGTAGTTTCCAACACTCACCCCTTCTGGTAGTTACTATTACTATCCTTTACATTTGAAATTAATTAACATTATTCTTTTCATTTTCATCTTCTTGAGTTGGTATTGTTTAATTTCCTTCTCTCATTGCTTGAACTCTTCATATAAACTTTTCAATATCCAAGTAATATTTGTGTTGTTGGGGAAACTAAAAATTATTTTGATTACTCCTATCATTGGTTTGGTTTCATTCCCTTCCTCGATGCTTCACAAATGCATACAAAATGAAGACAAATAATGCCCTGGGAATTTTTGGCATTGGCAAAGGATTTTTAAATTGGCATTAAACTTGCCAATCCCATTTGGAAATCTTGTTATTCATGGAATGTCATCTTCTTTGAGGCATTATGTCAAACAATCTAAGTAGCATAGGAGTTCATGGTGTCAAAATGAAATCAATAAAAGATAAGACTTACTAAACCAAGAAAGCCAACAACTACTTAGATCTAATTTCCAAATTTGATTGTTTAATGATAATAATGATCAATGTGCCTAGTTTCAGGAAGGAATCATCCTATATAAGACACATGATAAATAATGAAAATGTCTGGTTTTGGGAAGGATGTATCTGGGCTTATAAGACAAAATGATGATTGGCAAATGACAAAAGATCAGATAATGATGACCGATTGATGATGCAAATTTTGATTGAATGAATTTTTAACTTGATTGGATAACTTTGTCTATTGATGCATGATTCAAGAGGCGTAGGATTCTACATCTCCTGATTGTGTGTGTTGAAACATCTATCTTGTCACAAGGGATGATTTCTTGACAATGAAACAAAAATGACAAATGAAAATGAAATGACATTGGTGTCAAGAAACTGATACTTTATTAATTTTGATTTTTAAAAGTTATTTATTTTTGGATTTTTAATTTTTTAATTATTTTTAGCATTTATAATTTTTTTGCTCTTTTTTTAGTCTATTTCACAATTTCTATGATTTTTTTAGGACCTTATTTTCTTTTAAAAAAAAATTTAATGCTCGAGAAAGAGGTATTTGTTTTCCCCCAGTGTCTAGCAAGGTAGGGACAATATGAATGGATTAATGGATTAATGGAATGACAATAAATAGAGGAATGATGTTGGAGAAATTATTATGGCATTTGGGATAATTTGACTCCCAAGGAATATCTGGCAAAGGGAGAACATGTTCTTTTAGTAAGTTTATAAATTGGTCATGATATGATAAGGTAATGACACGGTGCACTGAATTGCGAGTGATGTACATAAAAAATAAAATGTCAAGGGGCTCTAAAAACATGTTTTCATTTTACGTCCTTTATTTTATATCAAGATCAAGAGAGGGATTTGAATAGGATAATGATTGGACGTGAAGGGATAAGAAAGATCAAAAGGACAGATAAGTGATATGGACTAAAGGGTTGGATAAGGACCAATGGAAAGGACTAAAAGGAGTGCGAACATGATTAACAATAAGGACCAAAAGGGAAATGGGTAATGTAAAGAAGATAAAATACATGATACTTATGAATATCCTTATCCTTGTTAAGATCAAAGATGGAAAGGGGAATTTATTTATGCAAAGAAGGATTACAAATATGAGAGACAAAGGATAATAGAGGATGTGATGGAAGGTCAACGTTGGAAAAGAAAATATAGATGCAAAGAAGGATGATGGAGATGATGGACGAAGGATGAAGGATGAAGGATACTGTATGTGAGGGATGAAAGACATGAAGGATAGGATAACACTAATAAAAACTGCCCCCAAGTGTGATATCATGGGCGGTATGATATATGATAGGATAACAAGTATGAAACCTTCCCCCAAGTATGGAACACAACCCCCAAGTATAGAACACAAGATGTTCATAGATTATGCATGATGCCTATATTCCAATTTTTCAACCTTGTACTTGCCCAAAGCCCCTATTTTCCATGTTTTCACTGGTGGATGAATCCTTTGTTTTTTGATGTCACCAAGATGCCTATTTGTCATGTTTTATCAAGGCGGTGAGTTTTTGCTTCTTTTTTGCTTTTTGACATTTTTGACCTTTTTGGAAGATAATTGATGCATGATATAGGAAATGGAAAAATGACTGAATCATATTATTCTTTGGATGATACTCTTGAATGATATTCATAATGGATCATGTATATAAAAGGTATGCTAAAAACTATTGGTAGGAGGGCAAAGGAAATGGATGATTGGATGCAAAGGATCAGATAGAATGGATGAGAGGATATAAAGTATGTGTTCAGACCTCCAAGTAGCTTGGATTGAGCGCTTGTGCAATGTTGCATGTAAATTACTCCATAGATTCTAGGATTGTGTTGATTTCATAAATCAATGAGCTTTAATTTAAATTCTATTTACTTGATCTTAGATTCCATGGAGTACTAGTAGTAGAAATTTGAGTATTTTGGGCTAATTGACCAACTCATTTGTATAATTATTTCCCTCAAGGACTTGTTAAATTGAATTTTCTTAATAAAAAGATGAATTTTAGCAATTGTGACCCACTCAAAAAAAAAGTTTATGGTTCATTTCATTAAAATTAATTAATGAAACCTTCATATTTTTAAAGGTATTTTGTTTATCTACTACTACTAAATTTTGAAATTTAATTGCATTAAATAGTATGATCTTGCCTGAAACCCTACTAGGATACAAGGGAAAAGGGGGAGGAAATTGGAAAATTATGTAAGATGTTTCGGCCCTCAAACTATAATTAAGTAAGGAATATATAATTTTTGTTTAGGAGCCTTTATGGCTTACCAAAACCTAGTCCTAGGCTAGGGAGATGTATCATAACACCATAGGAGTTTGGTCTTTCCAAGTGCCATGGGTAGCTCATCTGCTAATATCATACCTTCCAATTGGCTTAACTACTATCCTTGTTCCTATTGTACCATAAAACTCTACTTATATGCTAATAAGTAAAATTATTGTAACATATTTATTTATATAAAGTACCATTTCATGACACAAAAACTATCTTAACAAAATTACGCTCAAGTTGTACAAGAGAGTAAATATGTAAGCTTAATATCAAGGGAGAAACTATACCTCAACAAATAAGAGAAAATTGAAATTATTGATTTGTTGGTTAAAGTTGGTCCTTAGTGCGAATGTAATATTGATGGTTGTTAAATAAATAGTAATTACACAAACATACATATATACTAACTAAAATCCTAAGAACCAGTTAAGCCTCACTCTGAAATCTCATGAAATAGGGGATATAAGGAAGGGTTGTTGTGATCTTTTACCTTAAGTGATTTCAGTTTGTCAATGTGTTAAACTAGCTCACACTAAATACCTTGTCTCAAGATAATGCAAAATTGAGTAAGAGAAAAACTAGAATTAATTACTTAGTGATGGTGGTTTCTCTCAATAGTAGGGAGAACACCAAGTGCTTTTCCATGATTCAACTATGTAGTTTTTTAGTCAAATTCATTGACCTATGTTTCATGAGTAGTGGTTCATAAGAACCCATCTCTCCATGAGAGATAGGTTCTTGTGAACCACTACTCATGAAACATGGGTCTATGAGTTTGACTCAAAAACTACACATTTCAATCCTAATAGAAATATCATAATTTGACTGGTTGTGGAAAAACATCTCCTACTCATCAGTTGGCAATATTGTTAATACATTTAATAACATGGAATTTCATATAAGTCAAATTAGCCGACATGCATTGGGATTCATGTAATATATTTAAATCTTCTGATATTGGTGGGAAGTAGTGGTAAGAGCATGTAAATTAAAATAGATTCTAACCACTATGATAATGATCTCATCCATTGTCCACACATATCTCATCATATTGCTTTTCACAACATGAAGATGTATAACCTTCTCTATAGGCGCATAAATGGTAGATAAATATTCATTGGCACCTTTTCATCTAACGAGTTATTTATGGGGCCTCCATGAACTATAATCGTATTGTGAACACCATTTGAAACTTCTTGAAACTAACCTTGTTCACAAAATGGTGATCAATAATTAAAATAAGGCATGTTAAAAATGAGCACTTCATATTTATTTAGGGTAGGGGCAATACTAGTGAAGCGGACCATATTGGGGTTTCCTACACCTATCAAGAGTTAGCTCATCTTATTAAATTTATGCAATAGATGTATTTATGTATGGTAGAGCTAAAGCCTTAGATCTTAATTTTACATGTTTGAATGACATGAATAGGCTTCAAAAGTATGTAACAAGGGATTTATTTTTTTAAGAAAGTAGGGTTTCTCTATAGCTTAAAAACATGTTATCTACTACAATGCATATCTTTATAACTCTATATTCTAAACAAATGATGAATTGTTTTAATAGTGCGGTAATGGAAATGAATAGTTTGTGATGTCGTAGTGATATCAACAATAAATTTTAAGCCCTTTTAGTAGTGCAACAATGACACTGAACAACTTGTACAATACAATACACTAGATCTAAGCTAGAGACTTTTAGAAAATATTTAATGTTTTAAAAATCAACACACTAACCTTTGTGCACTGAAGAAAAACTAAAAAAAACTTAAAAAAAAACAAAAAAAAAACTAGATTAAATTTTAACAAGTACATAGCAATTTACAAAAGTCTACAAAAAAATAGTTTAAGCTTAAAAAATTCATAGGCTTGATTCAAAAAGATCTACAATTGGACTGCAGTCTAAAACTCATGTAGTTGCAACCACTATGAGGAAGACATATTCATAGTTTTCTTCCCACCAAAAGAATAGTTTTAAGCTAGAGGATCATATTCTAGTGACCATAACTAAACTAAAAATAAAGTGTAAACCATTTTAACAGTGAAGGAAGGAAAATGAATAGTTAGAACAACAAGTCATGCCACAACTAAAACAAGAAATAAAATATAAAAAATGTCACCATATCTCAAATCTCTCCCTCAAATAATAACTACAGTCTTTTAAATGTTATATAGAAAACCATGTATTATCATCTACCTACAAATGTAGATGTATTATGAAGAGAACACACATGGATATTTTTTTCCTTCATATTTTATAATAATTTGAAAAAACCACCAAAAGGATACAAAACCCGCAAAAATGCATAGACAATTCAAGAAAGCCATGCAATTGGACTAACACCTAAAACCCATGCGCTTTTATCCATTGTGATGAAGACTAATTTATAGATTTCTTCCCACTAGAAGAAGACTTTAAAGGTATGTAATCATATTCGATCAACCATAGCTAAACAAAGAAAAAAGTACAATCCTTTTATATAGTGAAGCAATGATAATAAACAATTTGAATAATAAGTAATGAAACAACTAAACCAAAAATTCAAACAAAACAAAAACATTCACGATAACTTAAAGCCCTTCTCAATCCTTTCTCGACTCTTTCTTAGCCCTTGCTAAAACCACAATATTAAATAACAAGTAACAAAAACGTACATTTTTTTAAAAATAGATTCAAGATAGTCATACAATTAGATTGAGATCTAGAACCCATGTAGCTTTGGCCACTATAAAAAAAAGAATAATTCACAATTTTGTTCCCCCTAGAAATTTTATTTTAAGGTGGGTGATTATATTCGGGTGAACATAGCTAAACTAACAACAAATTGTAAAACATTTCTAAACAAAGAAATCAAACAAAACAAGATAGTTAAAATGCCTCAAAACCCACACTTAGCCCTAACTCGACTCTTTCTTAGCCCTCGCTCAAACGATAATGATGGTAACATATAACAAAAACCCACACAATTTAAAAGAAAATTCAAGAAAGCTTTGCAATTAGACTGAGCTAAAAAAACCCATGTGCCTTTAGCCGTTGTGAGGAAGACTAATTCACAATTTTCTTCCCACCAGAAAAAAGATTTTTAAGATAGATGATCATATTTGAACTGCCATAGCTAAACCAACAACAAAGTGTAAACCATTTTAATTGAGAAGCAATGACAATAAATAGTTTGAACAAGCAATCGTCCCTGAGCCACGCCAAGAAATTAAACAAAACAAAATAAAACAGAAATAGTCACCATACCTCAAAAGCCTCCCCTGACGCTTGCTCAAATGCAATGCAAATAATATGAATTAATACAAATCCCATCAAAATTAATTATAGAACAAATACTTCGTGAAGTCTTAAATGTTACATTGAAAACAATGTACTCTGTACCTATAGCTATAAAAGTGTTACAAAGAGAACAAACATGGTCACTTTTTTTTTCCCTGTTTTTCAAAACAACGACAAGAAATACTACTAGGAAAATACATTTAATTTTCACAAATTAATAGACAAGAGCTGAGTTCAAAATGTTAATTGCTTCCTATATAGGGCCTTGGACTAACAAGGTTTAAATATTAAATCAGATGTAATAATATAAAGAACATCTTAAGATATTAATATAAAGAACATCTTAAGATATTTTGATATCATTATTGCTTTTGACTATTCCAAGTACTCCGTTTAAAGATGCAGTGAACGTAGACTATATGAAAGGATAAACACAAAAAAAATCTGACGTGAGAGAAATTCATAAATAATATATTAACTTTTTCGAAGTCTAATTGATTGTTTTGAGGATAAGAATCGGATCATTAGACACTAAAGACATAGCTTGTACCTATACATTGATAAAATCCCATTCCATTCCACCTAACCTAATGTGACATGCTACACAAGCTTTCACTGAATACTGTTTACAGATTGAAGGATTGGGGCAATGGATATGGGACACAATATTTGCACTGGCCCCCATCCCCATGCCTATGTACTATTCCTTACTCCTTACTGCAGTACGGTGCCGGTCATATCTGCGGGCTGTAATCTACACAAAGTTCGAGTGCCCAGACAATTTATTTTTGAGTACGGTAATATTATATTTATATAGTTCTTCTATAATTAATATTTATTATTAGTTTATATTGTTATTATTTAATAAAAAATAAATATTATTTAAATAGATAAAATATTTGAAAATTTGTAAATACATAACAATAAATTTATAAATTTTGAATAAAATTTGAAGATATTGATTATTTAAGTAACTGATTTTTAATTTTTTACATACTTAGTAATAAAACATTTTTTTTTTTTACTTTTTTTAATTTAATATTCAATGTTCTTCTCTTTCTATAAAAGAATAAAAAACTTATGAAATTAGTTTCTTTTTCAAATTGGTCAATAGATTTTAAAGATACATCATTTATTTTTTCATCATTAGTTTTAAATTATTTATTTTGAAGAATTTGTATTATAATTGTAATACTCTTAATATTATTAACAAATTCAAGTTTATAATTGAATGGTTTAGTTATAAATAACCCTTAAAATTCAAATATTATATTAGAATTTTATTCATTTCATAATATCATTTATGTTATTTGAGATAAAATGTTTTAAATCATATTTTGTTTAACTTATAAAATAAATATAAATAATTAAACAAAAATACAAAAAGTATCTAGAAAACTTATTTGGTTTTTACTCTTCAAATCTTCAAAATTCTATATTATTTTTAATTTTGAAGATTTAAAAATTAAAAACCAAATAAGTGAGATGGAAAACTAACCTTTCTTCATGGAGGATTTTTCTTCAAACCATTGGTAAAAAAAGGCTAAGGATTACAGGTTGGTTGAAAAACAATTATCTTCTGAACTGCAAATAGCTGAGAATAACATTCAAAGAGATTCCTCCAATATGGATCTTCTTTCTCGGGTTATGGCTGCCAAAGATGCTCTTAGGAAGCATCAGCAAGTTAGGATTCGTGGAGCCAAGATCAGATCTAGAGCCCATTGGCTCCAACATGGGGACAAAGGCTCAATTTTTTTCTTCAATCTTCTTAAACATAAGCATATTAAAGATTCCATTGATAGACTCTCGATTGATAATCAAGACATTTCAGACCCTGAGATTATTATTCAGGCTTTTGTTGACTATTACAAGACTCTTTTTACTTCAGAGGACTCCTCTGAGGCTGAGTCTGTAAGAAATAAATGCAAAGTTCTTATTCCTAAAAAGTTGGACTCTGTAGATATTGTTACGCTTGCTAAATATATCTCTATTGAGGAGATTGAGGGAGCTATCAAGGCTCTCAATAATGATAGGGCCCCATGCCCTGATGGTTTTCCTGTTGAGTTTTATAAATCCAATATCAGTTGGATATGTAAGGATCTCCATGATTTATACTTTGAAGCTTTGTCTATTGGTTCCTTGGGACAGGATGTTAATAGAGGGATCATTAAGCTCCTCCCCAAGGACGGAGATAAGACTCTCATTAGGAATTGGAGGCCGATTACCCTTCTTAATGTGTCTTATAAGATTTTGGCTAAAGTTATGGCTCTTAGGTTAGTCAATATTCTTCCTAAATTTGTTAACTCTACCCAAACTGGTTTCATCAAGGGTAGATATATTCTTGAGAATCTCATAACTAGTTGGGAAGCCATGGAGTGGTCTAAATGCTCACACCAAAACTCTTCCATGCTTCTTTTGGACTTTGAGAAGGCCTATGATAAGATTGAATGGAGGTTTATTCTTATGATGTTAGAGGCCTTCGGTTTCCCTCCCTCCTTTTGTAACAATTTTGGGTTTTGTATTTTTTCATTTCTACAATGGTTTGGTTTTTAGGTATTCAAATGAATATGATAAATCATATTTTTTGTTTCAGGTTTTGAGCCAAAAGATGAAGTGAAGACACAGTGGTACAACTTTACAGCCATTGTGATTGCAGGCGTGGGGTTATTATTCAAGCCAGAATCGTTGCCCCCGAAGATTGCAGAAGCCGGGAAACAGTTCTTCGAATGGCTTGGGGAGAAGCTCGTACTCAATGGCAGCACAGCCACCTAAGTTTTCCAGGATCCCCCTCTTTCTATATGGCAGCACTGCCACTTCTTCTAAAAATTATCCTCCTTTTTAGTGGAAGCAGCGCCTCTTAGATTCTGGCTACCCAATTTTATCGGCCTCAGATAAATTGGGAAAGTACAGCACATCACTGTCTATGTTGTAATAATGAGGCAGAGAATAAATTACAATTTGTGTCACCTTTTTATTTTTCTCAACTTTTAGAAAAGTTTCATTATAATTTTTTTTTCTTTAGTATTAGGCCCCGTTTGTTTCGCGGAATTGGAATTGAGTCAAAACCTTATTATCACAAAATCAGGTTTTGAAATCCCGGTTTTGCATCTTGGAGAATTGGAATTTGACTCAAAACCTTATTATCGCAAAACCAGGATATGATTTCTAATTCCACCTATTTAGTGGGAAGATGATGCCACTCATTTTGGTGTCTAAACCCAGTTTTGCTTGACGAATCCAGAATTGCAATTTAGAGAAACAAACTACGGATTTGCAAAAACGAGAAGTGTCACTCCCAAAAATGGGATACATTATATATTTTATTATAACGTTATGATATTTATATATTTTATTATTTTTTTCAAGTTTTAAAAATATAGAAAAATGTTTCATTATAAAATTGCTTTGTCATTTATTAAAAAGTTCGATATTTTTTCAATATTTTTTTTAATGATATTTAAATCATATTTTGTTTTGTTTTTTCTCAAGTTTCACAATTATAGAAAAATGTTTCATCTAAAAATTTGTTTTTCAAGTATAAAAAGGTTTCAGATATTTTTCAATGTTGTTTACATTTTGGTTTCTCAATTATAGATTCCTTTCAATAAATTAGAAAAAGTAAAGAATATTACTCTCGTTATTGTAAAATGAGTCAAGGAGTGACACTCTCTTTTAATTATTGAGTTATGGTATACAAAATGAATGAGTCAAAGAGTGACACTCTCTTTTAATTATTGAGTTATGGTCGTACAAAATGAATGAGTCAAAGAGTCTCTTTTAATTATTGAGTTATGGTCGTAAAAAATGAATGAGTCAAAGACTGACACTCTCTTTTAATTATTGAGTAATAGTCGTACAAAATGAGTCAAAGAGTGACACTCTCTTTTAATCATTGAATAGAATTTTGAATAAATAAAAATACATATATGGCATATAATATTTTAGTTGGAAAAAAATTACATCAAAATCTAAAAATATATTTTTTTGCTATTGCATACAGTTTTTTAACATTCATAGTACAAAATTTAATATTTTTATCCAATCTTTAAGCATGTGTAGTTATTAATAGACATATCAAAATTATTTTATGGATTTACCAAAACCACTTAATGATTATGGTTGAAAATAGAAATCACCCCCAAAACATCAATCAAAATTTTTTTTTACATTAAACATTACATTTCCAACATGAAAAAAATTGGTCAACTTTACAAACAAAATATTACGATCTTAAGAATGAAAAGGGATGAAAGAGCAAGTTGGTATTTTATCTTTTTATTTATTTTTCATATTTTTGAACTACCATCAATAATAGGCCTCCTCTCATGTAACAGTTGGGTTTGAGTTCATCAGTAAGACTCCCTATTGAGATTATGGCAATTCTTCCTCTTTCCACACTAGCCCTACTAATATGCTATATAAAAAAATTTGTAGTGAAGTTGTGATCAAAGGGAGAGGGGTCCATCAAGACCATGATGGTTCTCATTCAGTAGTGAACCCTATTTGGCATATTGTATATTGGTACAGGTCCAATGTAATGTGAGCCGTGTGCTTCTCCACTATATATCACTATGAATTTCTTCATTGGTTTGATCATCATTCTTACAAGATGGGACCCCAATCTTGCTCTTATCATCTTGTCTTTCATGACTCTTGTTTCAATAATTTTCCTGGCCAATATGTTCATGTTGAATTTGTTCTACCTAAGCTCAATACTAAGGTAACGATTACTCTCTAGTGCAAAGTAGTGTTGGATATACACTTCCACCAACTTCACAATCACATAACCACTAAGTTTCTAATCTAGTAGTGTGGTATGCACCTTGAAGATGCTACTTAGGAATCAAATCATCTCCAATAATTTCATTCCCTTAAGGGTCAAGGATAAATATTTTCAAGATGTTGGGGAATGTTAGGACCCTTTAAATACTTTTATCCTAATTATTTCTTTATTGTAATAAATTCTTTTATGCATGTGTTTTGTAACTCATCTATTGAGCTATTATAAACGGTTGTATATGCTTGAAAATCATTAGCTAGCTTAACTAGAATTAATGTAAGAATAGGTTATAGTCCATTATTTTACCATCAAGAAAATTATATTGCATTGGCTATTTCTTAAAGGGGGCTGCCCCCTCAAAGTCACCAAGGAAAATTGAAATATATTTTATTTATTCAATCCAATTACAATTGTGAATTTTTAATTTAGCACTCATTTCTCAATAATTTTTTGTTTTATTTTGGTTAATATATTGTAAAGATGATCATACATAGATACAATAGAAAAATGAAATTGAAAAACTATTTAGAAAGCTGAAATTGTTTATCTTTTATTATTCTTGTATGAAATATGTCCATTGCCTCTTGTCAACTCAAAAAATAATTCTCTCATTGCGAACAATCTACTTCTCTCAACTCATTTCGAAAGTTAAACTTAAAAAAAAATAAAAAATAAAAATGGAAAATCCATAAACATGCAACAAAAAACCAACAAAATCTTCAAAATATAACACTTACCTCTTTCAAATGCATTGAGAAGTCTTGGAACAGCTGCTATGGACTCCTTGATACGCTCAATGCAAATGTATGTCTCCCAGAACTGATCTTGTGCACTCCTTGTTGCTCTTCTTCCTTGCTGCTTTCATACCCTTGGCCTCTTATTTTCCTTCCCCGCTCTCACTTTTCCTCTCTTTTCTCCTAGCAAGCAAAATGAAATGCCTTTTAGGGAAAATTAGAAGACACTTATGGAAAAAAAAATAAGAAAAAGCTTTTGGTTTTTTATTTTTTTTAAGCCATGAAACATGACTGCCGCAGCTAGGTCATGGACCATAGACTTGGCGAGTCATGGCATGTCTCGCATAACTTGTGAGTCATGCAAGTCATGACCCATGACTCGTCGAGTCATGGAAACGGGTCATCATGACTCGGCAGCCATGACTCGACCCGCGAGTCATCATTACTCGCATGACTCACGGCGAGTCATCGAACTCTAGATCAAATAACTCAACCAGTGCAAGATAGAGAAATCATTAATGTTTGTTAAGAATAAGCTCAACAGAGAAATCAAGAGCAAGTGGATACCACTGAAGAAGGCCTTGAGAGAATATTAGATGAGGTAATAGTAGAAGAAATCCCTACTACAGAGGCAGACATCCCTAATACAAAGGTAGAAGTCCCTATTAAAGAAATAGAAGCTAATATCACAGAGGTCGAAAGTACCATCATGGAGGAGGAAATCAATGAAGGGATGGTATAGGGATAAGAGCCGTTATCAATTTATGATCAACATACTATTTTTCCAGGCTACTTAAGGAAAATGATGTAGAGGAATTGTGAGAAGGAAGTCGATCCTGCACTGGAGTTACAAGAAATCATAAAACACCCATCAACAGTACTGAAGAGGACCAACGTGAAGACCTTATTCACAAAGTGAGTACAAACCAAGAAAAGGAAAAAATTGTGCAACTCCTCTGAGATTACTGGGATGTCATAGCATGTAGCTATTAGGCATTAAAAACCTATGATACTTCAGTGATTGTACATACTATCCCATTGAAGCCAAGCTCCAAACCATTTTGTCAATGACAGAGGTCAGCCAATGCTCTGATTCAACCATTGATACATAAGGAAGTACAAAAATTATTGGATGCCAAGATCATTTTCCTAGTGAGAAATTCTATGTCAGTAGCCAATCTAGTTCCAATATGTAAGAAGAATGGTGAAATCAAACTTTGTGTTGATTTCATAAATTTGAACACAACTTTCAAAAAGGACAACTATCCCCTCCACAAAATAAAACTCCATAAAGAATACTTTAATAGGGAAGCCCCAATAATATACTAGGTAGCCATGAGAATGGGCTAAGCTTTCCCATGACCTATATTTTGTAAGTGACAAAGTTGAGGGACAATACCCATATTCCTTCAGTTTCTCTTATCTAACAACTCCTTGCAAGGGAGATGTTTGAAAGGCAAAATATCACATGCCAGTTATTTTACCTATTATGGCTCAAATATGCAGTGTCATGGCACTGATTTGTATTTTTTGTTGTTAGTTTCAAGAATGCAGTGAAGACCTACTATAAAATGTTTTGTTAGGAATGCACCATGGGTATTTCCAAAATAGGGTATCATCATATAAAGCTAGGAAGTTAGAAGTGGATTATCAAACATCATATCGCATGCTAAGTTGCAATACTTTTTGAATCCAAATGGGCTACAAAAGATTGATTTATAATTTTTTTTTGTAGATCACAATGTTATAGATTTGTGTTGCCAGCACAATACTCAAACCATAAACTACTTGTTTGCCATCAAATATTGAAGCCACTGGTATTATTTTGAATGTCTATCTAAAATATGTAGTTCTCAGCATTCTAGGGAATTTATGTTTGCAAATTTTGTACACTTTTATGATAAATTCTCTGATATCACTAGAAAAAATTGTAGAAAATGCCACCTATGATCAATTTGTGACAATCAACTGCAAATGAATAGTGATCATGTTCTCAATTGGGCTACTGATCAAGGACATGCATGTCATTCAATCCAAAGTACATATAGAATAATCATCAAGCGATTAGTATTGTGTAGGTCATAACATATCAACTCAAGAAAACAAATTAAGAAAAACATATACCAATAGATAAAAGGCATATACCAACAAGAAGTTTGTGTGATGAAATGAAGAGACCAATGATCTTAAGCAACAACCTTCCATCCAACTTTTTTTGCAACGATGTTGCTACAGGATCAACATTAAACAAATTGAAGAAAGGTATACGATAGGAACTTTGTAAATAATATCCATATCTAGAGCTATTCCAATCGTGCATTCCATTTTCTTAGTTCCCATTCTTACCATTCAAGATTTTACTTGAAAATATGTAAATGCCAATACACTACTTGATATGCAATTTTGAGGGAAAAAAAATCACTTTCATGGGAAAAAGCAACACCAGAAAAGAAGAAAATAATTTTGAATATAAGTACTCTCATATAATATAATATTATAATCTAACTATGATAATGTCATTTGACATTAGTAACCTTGCAGAGATTCTATTCCCTCTACTAAAAACACAAGAGAATGTAAACAATGTGGAATAAAGATAACACACTCAGACTGCATACTGCAAAAAGACATGTGTTTATATTCCAAAATCGCGAATGCACATAAATCAACAATTTAGAAACTTAGTGCAGGAGAATTCATGTATTTTCTTTGATGGAATTGGGGTCCTTGTACAGATGGGTATAGTAGGAGAAAAGTTGCAGATTGATTTTGTTATTTCCAAAGGATATAATTTTAATGAAAAGGGATTGAATATTAGCATAGATGATCCATGTTTTGAACAATCCTTTTCTCAAGTATACACAACCAAAAGTATACAAAAACAATGGTATGTTGGTAAGTTTACTACATTAATATAATGTTAAGGTTTATGTGTATGGTTACAACTACGTTTCATCCTCTTTTCTTTCTAGACATTTTGGGCTATCTTCTAAACCTCCTTAAATGGTGTAAATCCATGAAAATGCTCTAAGAAACCATGTGCAGTAACGTACTTGAAGGAGGGAGGTTTTTACCCTTACATGGAAGCCATGGAGGGAAATGATGAGCTAATTTCGATGCAGTTGGTTGATTCTTGGGATGAACGCAAGGTTACCATTAATGGTATAACCTTTGAAGTCAATGAAGAGGTTATTGCCCAAGCCACAGGGCTCTCCATTGAAGGAAGAAAGTGGAAGAAGGTGTCAAAAAGCAGAGATGATACTAGTGTCAAAAGATTTTTCAAAAAAATGGAGATTCTGGTCTGGATTCTAGGCTTCAAACGTGATGTGTTGTCTGATCCCTTGAACGAGGTATGCCTAATTTTGATGAAATACCTTACTCTTGAAGGTCACTTTGGAACCTGTTATAACTACCACTTTTCTCTGCTAAACCATTTTCGGTACAATAATGAAATTTATTTTCCTGTTGCACTCGCTTGAGGCTTCGGTGTTTGATGTGAGAGAAAAGAAAAAATCTAAGCAAAACTACTGCATTCTCCACCAAGGCCTTATTCTTCATCTTTATAATTTCCACTACGCCTTGTGCCCTCCTAGAATTGTCACTCTGCAGGAAATTAACACCCCTAGTGCTAATGTTCCTAATGAGATAATGGCTTCCCAGTCTCAACCCCCCTCGTCCTCCAAAATGCAAACTCCCACATGGAATAAGCCCAAGAACCCACGTCAAGACAAAGTGGGTATGGTGGGAGGAGTTCAAATTAACATTGATTCGGAGGAGGAAGAAGATGATAACGACAGTAGGAGGAGGTCCTGCAGAATTGCCTACAACACTCGGGTTAAACAGAAGGCAGTCAGGAAAAGATATCTGGAGGAGGAAGAAGAAGAGGGGGAATCAGAGGAGGAAGAAAGTAAGTAACAAGGAAAAAAAGAAAGGGAAAAAAATCAAAATGAAAGAGGATAGTTCTAACAGAGACATAGGTAAAGCCAGGAATCTTCCCAGATTTCGACAATTTTTAAATTGCCCACGGTGGATTTCTCCAAAAAGAAGTTGATGGAAGAACAAAAATGGAGTCATCGCTTATAGCTACCTTGCCTTTGGGCCCGCAGGTGGCATCTGAAACTAAGAAGGAAACCAGGGGTAATAAGGATGAGGCCCTGGAGGAGAGTAAGGTGGAGGCTGAGGGTAAGGTGGAAGCTGAGGGTGACCTGAATCAAATGCAAGATGATATTAAGCTGCTATATGCCTCAATTTAGAACTTAGTCTCCAAAAAGGACCTTCAGGAGGTGAAGGAGGAAATTAGTGAGTTGGGTGAGAGATTCAACAGAATTGCAGAATTCATTGTCAAATTAATGCATTCAGAGGCTAGGACTCTTCAGCTGGTACACATGGAAAACTCAAAGACCCCAGAGGAGGAAAAGAACGACGGGAGGCTCTTCCAATTCCTTGCGGAGGACTGGCTAAAGCTAATGCTTAATGGAGGGGGGGAAAAACCCCAAGTAATTTCTATGTTCTTTTTTTTGATGATTTTGTTAGCTAGCTGTTATTGGAGGTCGGCCGTTATGGGCTTGTTTTTAGCTATGTTTCTTAACTTTGATGGTCGTAAGACTGTTACCTATTTTTATGTTTTTGATAATTTGTTTAAAATCTTTGTTGATACTGATGTTCACAAGCTGGTTACCAACTTCTTGGTGAAGTTGGGCTCTGATGGTGTTTACATGTTGGCTACCAACTTCGTGTTGAAGTTGGGGCATGTGGTTTCTAGTTTCTGGTTTTTTATTGTCAAAAAGGGGATAGGCTGAGGGTGTACTGACAATGGTTATGTGCTAGTAGGCTGGGACTTCTCATGTTGGCTTTGTTTTCTTTGATGGGTCAACCCCCTCGTTCTGGTTGCTTTTTTTTTTTAATAAAAAATATTTGGGATCACACTCCTAATTTATCATCAAGATGATAGAAAGCTCATAGAGCATAAAGATAGATGGTAGATCACAAAGTGTGATTTTAAATGTTGATGCAGAAAAAAACTTATATAATCCAAATAAAAAACAACAATAATAACTACTATAGAATGTGATAAACTAGTGTTTTTAATGATCTAGAAGTTAGACAAAATTCAAAATCAATGGGCCCAAACATGGCCTAGATATATGCATCAAAATTTTGAGGTCTGAATCTAATTTTTTTCTAAATTGTATTGTGAAAAGTCTTAGGAAACCATGATTACATGGGGAATGCTTGGGCTCAACTCAACTCTAGTCTTAGAATGAGGGATCGTTAATGGTATTGTCAAAGATCTTTCAGGCTCCACTACAAAACTCATTCCCAATCCCAAGGTATTTACATACTAATCATGGATCTCAAGCTTTCAGAGCACGGGTCTTATTTGAAGATATATGGTAATTGGATTAAAATTGTATTACAGTCTCAATCCAGATTTTTTTTTATTTCTATCTATAGCACTTTTTTTTTACTATTGGTTGGCACAATCACAATTACTTGCATATAACTATATATCCGTTGAGGGCATCCAAATACTCTGATTATACTTGCATATAACTATATGCTTATTTAGGGAATTCAAATATTCTAATTACACTTGCATATAACTATACGTCTATTGAGGGCATTCAAATATTCTAGATACACTTGCTTTTCCTAGGTCATTTGTTTCTCTGATAACTCCACTAGATCTTTTAACTGAATTAAGAAAAATTTGTAGAATTTGGCACTGTAGAACATGATGCTCTGTAAGGCAAAAAAATGTTGTCTAACGAACAAAGTATATTTAATGCTCTCTATAATAACACTTCCACATTTTTACACATACAAATGCATGTGACATGTACTCGCACTAAATAATTTTAATCATAGTTAGTATATATATATATATATATAATGGGGCATATAAATATTTCCTCTACTTTAATCGTTGTTTTTTCATGCAATAAAATACTTGAATATTAGATTTACGCCCTCAACATGGAAAAGTTTCAGAGACATGAATGCATTGACAAAGTCATCGAATTTGATATGAAACCTATGATTTGTAAAGAGGATATGATATTGATCTCACATATTTAACATACCCAATCAAATACATTATGTAACTGTGAAAGCTTCTTTGCAGCGTACATGTAGGGAGGACTCCAAGGTGAAGAAGTCGAGAACCAACAAATCATTTAGGCTATACATGAACTGAAGACTGTAATCACCACAGAGGGAAGCCATTATTGCCAACGGTTTAAGCAAGACCCAACCTTTGGAATTGTAAGTAATAACCCTTGGGACCGTTAGTCACAGGGAATCTTTAAGGTTTAAAATTGCTATTACTTTTCAAGCTGTTTGGCCCTCGTTCTAACCCTGACTGCCATTATTTATATTCAGAGCAATGTGAGCCGGAATTTGGGATTTGGTATCTGTACTCTGTTCATGCTCATATCTACAGTTATCTTCCTTGTCGGAGCTCCCATTTCCCTCCATGACATTCCACAACGTAGTCCTTTCACTGGATTTGCATAGGTCATAGTGGCATTCATCAAGATGTGGAATTTATTTCTGTCTTGTGATGCTGCAAAGCTTTATCATGGCCAAGGCAGCTCCAAGCCTCCTCTCACAGATAGATTCAGGCGTCAAACAACTATTGAATTATGGAGCATTTAAAGCTGCAAGTGTGAACTTCGGCTAATTTTTAAGAACCAGATGTAAATCTAAAATCAATTTATGGCACCCATTTCAATATCATGAAACATCAAACCAAAACTATAGAACAATGCCCAGAACCATAAGCCCGGTTATTAAGAATTTATATCAGTCAGTCTGGCAAAAGCACCGAATAACATGTTAACGTTTTTTCAGTCAGAGCTTGACCAAGTGAGTTCGAGGCAATTGACAAGGTTGCAAACTGCTTGTAGGGAAACCGACTCCTAGGCTTGAAACACCCAAGTCAAATAGATTTTAAATTTGCTTTTGATGTCTAAGATAGAAAACTGTTTAACGAGGCCCAGTAAACTGTTTAATAAGACTCATCAAATGCTAAATTGCTCTTTACAAAGCAGGACACTAAGTTAAGACCTTTATCTGCACACATTCACGGTGCAATGTTTATGATCTTGTTTCCTAAACTTTTTGGGTTGCACAATCTGAGAGTTTTGAAAGCTTGATAAAATAAAACTAATCAGAAGCTCGCTTTCCTGAAATCTGAAAGCTAGAAAAATTATCTGTTCAAATTGCTAAAAAATGCACAACTTTTTGCTTCTCCCTTGGCACTCACTGCTGCAAGTTTCCTTAATCAAATTTTCAGCAAACGGGGAGGGTTTAAAAGGAAATGTAGACATCATAGGGCATCACATCCTGAGCAAGGGTGGAAGCAGTCTCTGTACTGGAATGCCCATGGCTGTGCTCAAGACCAACGATGACTGATTTCATAAATAGGAGAATTTGTTAAAAGCTCCCTCGTTTCTTCACAAAAAGAAATATCTAGGAATTGAATATTCATAAATCATAAAATCCAATGAAGAGAAGCACTGTTGATGATGGAATTCAGTGACTTAATAATGTCCTTATATGGCAATTGGCCATCGTTAACAATGCCCCTCTCACCTAGCAAATGGGTCTTTCTAAATTTATAAAGAAGCGAAAAAGAGCACCAGTTGCTGCTGAAATTAGGAGAGTTCCTAATCTACCAACAGGGTATTTATAAATTGAAAAAGTTAAGATGAGCAGCAGCTGCAGAAGCACTACTGGTGATGAAATACAAAGACTAAATTATCCCTCATTGCTACACACTCTCGTAGATTCGTTCCAATGCAAGAGAAGCTACTTAATTATGAAAGCAAGAAAAATGGGCAGGTACACAAAATACAGAGACCAAGGGAAACAATCCAATATGAAACTCCATACCTCCCAGAGTCAGCAAAATCACATGCTTCGTATCTCTGTATCCCGCATGATCTTCGTATCCTACATGAGAAAAGGTGTTTGCAGATGGAATTTTTTATACGTCTCCTTTTTAATAAATCCCGGTCATCAAAATCTATGCACAAAACGTAATACACAGGGCACACCTCTCACCTGCATGAGGTGGAAAAAGCCCTAATTGCCAACTGGTGTATTCTATGACAAGCAACCTGCACCGGCGTCTACTTTTTCCCTTTGCTGTTGGTCTGTCCGCCATAGCCTTTGGAGTTGACTGATCGAAGCAACACGTAACGGTAAACCGTATACGCCAACTGTGTTAATCCCCTGCAAGAACGACCTCTGTAATTGTGCATTCTCTGGCATTGATAATTGCGAAGGGCTCTGTGACCGTCTGGAATGCAAATGAGAGCCCGCCAAAATGATTGCTGCTTAAAAGATCTGTAAAAATTGAGCAATTTATGCGCCTGGAAACATTAGAAATAGGGGTTCCATAAATTATGTGAGCAATTTGATTTGGCCGATGGAGGGGAGATTAATCTATTTTAGGAATTGAGCCTTCACTATAGCTCCCGGTAGCTTATTCCATACCTTCCCAAATTGCAATGACATTGGCAAGAATATATATCTTCTTTGAATAAAGATAATTTATTTAGGATGAACAATAAGTAGTTGGAGATGTCTAATTCGATTGGCTAAAGCCTTTGCAAACTTGTGTTCTGAATTTGGACTTACTAGCTGCATAACATGCCACATGCTCTTTAGTTCGAAGATGATGTTCATTCTCAAATCTTTTTCTACAGCTTTCTGTAGTTTCCTCTTCAGCTATTACATCTGAAAAGAATCCACATCATGTTAATCAATTCAAAATACTATATGTCCTGTTTTTGTATTTTAGCAATTTGTAAGTGCTCT